>JBAMJV010005132.1:0-98593 GCA_037951105.1 Echinarachnius parma | reverse complement strand
TAGGCGACAGGTGCGATGAGTATTTAGACAATTTTAGGACAGTGCCTAAGCCCATCGCCGTGTCGCTGTCAGAGATGGACTAGTAAAACTCTGTGGGGGAAAGGGTTATTGCGATAATAAATGAGGTGGAATGACCACCAAGGTCCTCTGATTACATTTTGTTTTACATCTTCCTTTTGGGAAATTTGAAGAACAAGGTGTGTACATATCCTCGTGACCTGGATGATTTGTAAGGCCGTAATCGACACAAAGTGGATGTTTTAGCCAGCAATAAAAACAAATCCTCAACAAACTAAGTGTGGCACCACTCATTTGAGGTATCCATTCATTAGCCCAAATTTGCAAAAAGTTGGTTTCGCACCTGTAATCTTCACCAACAAAGAACTCCGCGATGCGTGACATTGCTGATTCGGAAAAATGTATCAAATTAAAGCTGAAAAGTTACTCTTTATATTCCTATCTCATTTAAGGTGTCAACATAATAAGAAACAATTCACCTCTGAACTTCGATAACCTTTTTTTTTATACACTCTGTATATATATATATATATATATATATTGCACACAAAGCACTCAAACACAGCCATAATAATGGGTCCAGGTCTAAATTTACAAGGATGTGTCTCAAGATACATCCGAGATACATCCTTCTGCCAAATACTTGCCGTCTTTGTACGGCAGAAGGGTGTTTCTCGAGATACACACTTCTGCCTATCAAAGACCGAGCCGGCGCGAACAAGATTTCCACGGACATAGGCGTATCTATAGAAACACCCTTTTGCCGTACAAATAGGATGAAAGTTATGCGATTGGGTGCAGAGGGCCCTTGATATCTCAAAAACTAAAACTCGAGCTCTTCTGAAAGATGGCCCAAAGAAAATGTTTACAAAAACCCCAAATATGCTAACAAATTTTTTCGATAGAAACCATTTAGAACGGCTTATGCCGAAAGGGTGGGTAGCGTCGCGTCGCGTCGCGTCGCGTTGACTGGAACGCGACCATTCGTCCAAAGCCCCCCCCCCCCCCCCGGTTTTGCCGAAAGGGTGCGTTGGGGGCGTCGCGTCGCGTCGCGTTGACTGGAACGCGACCATTCGTCCAAAGCCCCCCCCGGTTTTGCCGAAAGGGTGCGCAGCGTTGGAAGCACTGATTTCCCATCGACAAAAAATCATGCGATTAGGCATATCTCAGCCAATTCTTAACATATTTAATTGATTTTGGGTATTTGGACATTATTTTGTATGCTTTTTCGGTAAATGAAGTTCAAATTAAAAAAAAAAAATATATATTTGTATGACGTCATATCTGTTGTACTCAATTTGCTCAAGAGTAACCATCGAAGCCTTGGAATAGTTCACCTTCGGATTGAATTAATTTGTGTGTAATCGAACTTGAAATGACACAAACCTGAATGATGATGGTCAGACTAGTGGCGTACCCAGGATTTTTTCAGGGGGGGGGGGGGGAATGTCGTCTGGCAAATTTATGTAAGCAAGGTGGGGGGGGGGGGGGACTGGCCGTATACATATTTTGAAGTACATTTACAATTTTCGAGGGCTTAAATGTGTTCGCGAGACCAGCTACAAATTGTAAAGAAGGGGTTCAAACCCCCAAAACAGTCATTATTTGGTCAAAAATGGGGGGGGGGGGGGGGTTGAACCCCCCCCCCCCCCCCAAAAAAAAAAAAAAAAAAAAAAAATCCCCTCCCTTTGGTACGCCTATGGATCAGACTCAAATTAATGAACTCCGAAGGTAAACTATTCCAAGTCTTAGATGTAGAATCTTTAGTAAATGTGTATTTTGATAAAAATTAGGCCCTTCATCAGTTTTATATACTTTCAGGTACACAATCGAACACACATGACATGAGCTTCAATATACAACGCAAGGCGGTTGTACAAACCCATTTCCGGGAATGCGCGGAACGCGGTAAACTATATAAACGAAATAATAATGCTTCATAATTATATCGACTACAGTACATCCGAAGCATGCACGCCTTACGCATCGGTTCAATCAATCAACCATGCGCTATAAAATCCCATCTTCTGGAAAAGTCGGTCTCTCATAGGATAACACGTGTTTCGTCGCGGCAAAACGAAAACTCAGAGATTGAAATGGCGCAATTTACGGACGCGTCTTTGAGGATGTGCACATCATTGTATGCATATATATACTCTAAACGCGTACATTCGGAATAAGCCACCCCCCCCCCCCCGTATGTGCCATTTGGTAGCTTTATCTGAGCTGACGCGCCTTAACGCTCCCAACACACCCTTTCGGCAAAACCGGGGGGGGGGGGGCTTTGGACGAATGGTCGCGTTCCATTCAACGCGACGCGACGCGACGCTACCCACCCTTTCGGCATAAGCCATTTAGAACATGAATAATAATAATACAACAAAATGTACTCATGAGTGTCTCCAGTCCTAATACATGAAATACCGTAGAACACCATCGTCAAGCACCCCAAGCACCTATACGCATCTTGCTTTTAAAAGACGTTTCCATGAGATTCACCTCCATTATTATTCTCATGAATATTCCTCACCATTATTTGCGTTCTTGATTAAAGTTTCCCGTTTGGACAGAGAGTGGGCGCTCTTTAAAAGCAAGATGCATATAGTGCTTTGGGGGTGCTTGACGATGGTGTTCTACGGTATAGGATTATCTACAGGACTATAAGTGTTACATGTATAATATGATATCATGTCTTAAATCAATCTTTAAAAATGCGGTAAATCTGTCTTTATTTCAAAACAAGCCCGAATTATGTAGAAAATAGACTTTAAAAAAATCTAGCATAGCAGGATGTCTTGCATTAGGATCGTTGACGTATGATGATATATGTAATTCTTTATGTTTGGAAGAAGCCAACATTTGTGGTATAAAAACCTTAATTTACATGAAAAGCCCCAAAGTGGATGTATAGCCCCATTTTGGAATTAAGCTTTCATAATATGTTGGAAATTGAGCCACTTATGCTCTGTAGGAGTTCATTGGTAAGTTTCCATGCGCAGTCCCATGGAGAACTTACCTTGCAATGTGTGCAGATGGCGAACAAACTTGTGCAACTCCTTAGGAACACCGGCTTGAGCACTGTAACATTAAAGATAAATGACACTCTTGTAGTATATGAGAAGTTATCATAAGCCGAAAATTTATAAACCATTGTTGTGATTTTTTAGTTCAAACTTTATATTTGTATTATACAATTTAACTCGGGCAATTCATTGTTTGCATTATATAACACTGCATAGGATGAATAGTCTCGGAAAGTATAAACACGATCGGTCAAGAAATATGAAAACTTTGGCTCTCGGAAAAAACATTAATTTTTACAACTTGGCAACACACTCTGGCAAAGTTGTGGACAACTGCTCATATATGTTGTAAATGTGAACACAATTCTGTTTGTCAATTTACTCAAAATATATGTTTACCCTTTATTTAAGTTGAACATATGTTTTGTAGAACCATTTGTACACAACATATCATGATCGTGGGGAGTGGAATACAACTGACAAAAATATTGTACAAAACATATATGCCCGAACAAAAAAAAAGGAGGTTTGAAAATAAACCGGTGGTTTAATTACGTAACATAGACTATGGTCAAGACCATGGCCTGAATTTTTCTTAAATATATAAAGTGCATAAGTGAACAATAGCCCTCATAGAGCATCTTAAGAGCTCTTATAAGGGCCAATCATTTGGTTCACAGCAGCTCAAACAAAATGAATATTTAATAAAGAATTATAAAGAATAATTAGAATACAATAGCAAATATAATCTAGTTAGAGAGGAGGTATTCATGTGCACAGCCTTTGAAGGATTGGAGACCCACATTCGTAATATTACCAACAACATGGTCAGGGAGAGAATTCTATATTCGGACGGCTCAGTGGATAAAGCTTCTGTCCAACGAGTATGTCCTAGCTTCAGGGGTAGTGACTGCGTGGTCGGGCATGGATGAACTTAACCGAGTCACGCGCCATCTTTCCAATAGTCCCGATTCAGGACGTGATTTGTGAACACACACCACCTAGCTACATGCACGTACACCACGCTATAAACGAGGCTACATATCGTTACGTCCGTAATTCCCCTTTCCTCTAAAATCACGTCCCGACGCTTCCGTGGGAATTAGGCGTGGACAAAATCACTGGCTCGCAGCGCACGTCAATCATTATTCATGAGCATGCAGCATTGTGTACACGATCGCTATGATCAGCGCGCTACGTCATAATGCCTGCAGCCAATCACGTTTGGCTAGTTGCCAGCTAATTAACATTATCCTTATTTTCCAGAGGGAAAGAATACGGAGTCGACCGAACCGTCTGCGTGTTCCAATATGACATAGGGCAGCTATTGGCTGAGTGAACAATACGGCAGCTAATGGCTGAGCTGAGCTGTAGCAGCTAATAGCAGGCCGTTCGGGCAGCGAACTATCTTTCCAACGGAAGGGGGGGGGGGGGGGGGGACGCAGGTTGGCCATGTCTTGAGGGCAGGTTGTAGTGCATTTTGTAAAATGCTGATACTGCTGCTATGTCTCTTCTGTGTGACAGTCTGGGAATGGACAGTTGAGTGCGGGCAGTAGTCTCATCAACACCTATATATTTTTTTAGAGTGGTTGGAGATGCGTTAATCCAGCACAAACAAGCGTACTCCATGATGCTGCGGACTTGTGCTTTGTAAACATTAGATCTGCCTTCGGGGTCCAGCTTTCTAGCGACTCTCCTCAGAGCACCAAGTTTTTGACCAGCTCTGGAGGCAACAGCTGTGATATGTTTGACCATGTCAGCTTACTATCAAAGGTGACGCCCAGGATTTCAAGCTCATCCCTGGCGGCAAGTAGACATTCTCCAAAGTAGATGTTTGTTTTGGACGGAATTCGCTTCCCTGATAATGACATTGACTTGCATTTACTTGGCTCAAACGTAACTTTCCATTTGTCAGCCCATGATTTCATTCTAGCAAGATCCCTGTTGAGGCTGGCAGCTACTTCATCTGTGTCTCTTGGTGAATGTATGGGAGCATATAGCGTTGAGTCATCTGCATACAGGTAGAGATCATTTTCACAATTGTCTACAAGATCGTTGATGTAGATTGAGAAAAGCAAAGGCCCAAGTATTGATCCATGGGGAACAGAAGCATTGATGAGTGAGGCATCTGATGTCTGGCCTGATAGGACGACTCTGATTGTTATTTCCGTTAGGTAGCGTTGTAGCCATGTCAGCAGCTTACCATGGACACCCTTGGACCTAAGTTTGGCTAGGATACCATTGTACCACACCTTGTCGAACACTCCCTTGATGTCCAAAGCTACGACGCACACCTCCCCTCCTTTGTCTAGGATGTTGTTCCAGCTTTGTGAAAGAATGGTGAGAAGGTCTGCGGTGCTGTAGCCTGGTCTGATTCCGAACTGTCAGTTTGAGATCAGGTGGTTCTGGAGCATGTAGCTTTGTAGCTACACGGTGACTGCTGCTTCCATAACTTTGCTCATGATGATGAGTGTGTTAACAACTTTCCACCACTTCTTACTGCTTAGAATTTTGTCAGCAAGATCTTCTTTCAGTTTGAACAATTCAAGTCACAACTCAAATCGTATCTGTTTTCTAATGCCTTTTAATAAGTATGATATAAGTATGTATGTATACCCATTCATGTAATTTTGTGTTAATGTATATGCCTAAATTGTGTATTATAATGTTTATAAAAATTAATTTGCTTATGAATTGAATGTTAATACAACTGCTCTTATGTTGTGCTTGTAAAGCGCATTGATAGTTCTCACCAGTTCTGAAATGCGCTATATAAAAATCAGCTATTATTATTATTATTTATTATTTGTGTCATTATCTCTTTTTGCTTCTTTCTCTGCCTTGTTGCAGGGTTTCCTAGCTTCAGATAATATATCCTTCTGTGAAGCAGTGTCGTTCTTCTTGAGCCTTCGGAAAATTCTACGTTTCTTCTTTGCTGCCCTTTTGCATTTGTCATTGAACCATGCCTTGTCTCCGGACTTTTTTGTGACTGTTTTGCCAGGGATGGATAAGTCCATGGCATCACTAATAATTTGTGTTATCCTTGTACATGCTTTCTCTGGGTCGTTTTCCTGGAATATTAAAGAACAGTTATCGGTTATTGGTCATGTACCTGACGTCTTAATTTAACCATATCGCAGCTTTCCTTTGGTCGATTTTGGCCCGGATTTCAATTTTATTTTACGTTCTGAGCACGGGGACAGGTCCAAATTGAAGGTTGCACTTTGTTTTTACTTTATCGTGCAATATGACGACTTTGGAAAATCCGATTGGCCAAAGTTTGATATGAAATAATATTCACAACTCATACTCTCTCAGAATATTTGAGGATATCTATGCATTACAGAAGTTATGGCTAATTAATACGAGATGGGCATGTTTGTACATATTTTGCAAATGTTCGTCCGCACGCCTGATTTCATCTTTACTGCGCAATCCGATGAACCCAAATGATGTATGAAATCATATCTACAACTCATACACTTTCCGAATATAACAAGAATATGGGGGTGTATTCATATATTTAAAGAAGTTATGGCCGAGAAAAGAAAGGTATGTTTTTACCATATTTTGCCAATTTGCACGCGCGCGTAATTCGACGCACGCAAATACGCGCGCACCGACGCGCACGCGCGAAATTTTTTAAACGCTAAAAATTGTCTGAAACCCACAATTACTTGGGTATGGTTTTGAGTAATTTTACCGTGCTTTTTTTTTCATTTGACGGACGTGTATCCAGGTGTAGGCGCATGCGCATAGGCTTGAAAGTTTGGGATTGATCTGAATAATACTGATGCCAAATTTGAATTGAAATTGATGATGCCTGACTGAGATATGATGATTATTGCTTTTTTACAAAATGGCGTCCTGATGACGTCAGAACAAAAGGACGTCACTGAAAAAAGTTTGCAGATCTAAGTTACGTCATGATCTATCCTCATGTGAATATTCATGACAATTGATTCATCTGATCTTGAGTTATGCGACACACAAAATTGAAGGAAGAATAAATAACTAGATTTTGAATTCATCATACTTTGACGAATTAAGGTGATACGTAGCGATAGGTTATGATAAAATTATGATTTCAAAAATAACTACTCAATCATCATATAAATAATATTAGATACCCCCCCCCCAAAAAAAAACAAAAAACAAACAAACAAACAAACAAGAAAAACAAGAAAAAAAAGTAGGTAAAAAAATATTGCCTCGGATTCGAATCCACGACAATTAGACAATTATATGTCGAGTCACAGGTCGTATGACGACACCAACCCTTATTCACTTGACAGTTTAAAAACAAATTATGGTATATGAGTAAAATATTGCACTCTGCATTTGCCAATACAAGATATAATGTTGATGCGCGGCAGACTAATCACAATTGTATAGAAACACACTACAGTTCCTAAATTCATATTGTTGGATAGGTAAGACCACATTACTTTTTAGAGCATATCCTCAGCTACAACATATCAAAATCTAGGAGAAAATCGATGGAGAATAAGCGAAATATGGTCGGAAGTCTGCTGTGATCGATTTCAAAATCAATTAAAATTCGCATTTTCAACTTTAACCCTCAATATGATGACGTCATAACATTTAGATGGCATAAATGAGGTATCACTTCGTATTTACAACTCATAATCTTTCCGAATAGTAAAACAAAATTGGGGGTTTATCGACTATAACCAAAGTTATGGCCGAACAAAATGTATGTTTTTACCATATTTTGCCTATTTGCATTCGCGCGTAATTTTGACTTTGACGCGCGCGTAATATACTCCGTTATTATAAGTCAACAATGTCTCAAATTGATAGGGTGCGTTAAGGGAGTTATCAGAATTTCAAAACATGTACATAAACGGCATCAAAGCTCGATGACGAACTCTATGAAGAATCTTAGTCATTGTGCCCCATTTCGAGCTCGATGACGATGATGGATGGCGATTTCTACCAAGAATCATGGTAATCATGCCCGCTTGATGAATCTTGGTGATTGTCCCTGACATCACGCTTGATGACGACTTCTATGAAGAATCTTAGTCATCGTGCCCGCTTGACGAATCTTGGTCATCGTTCCCCGACATCAAGCTCGATGACCGATAAGAGTAAGCAAATACCGTTGGTGAAGGCAATGGCACAAACTATCACTTCCGAGGCAATCTGGATGTAGCTATCTTTCCGAAGCGAAGCTGAGGAAAGATAGCGTATACATTCAGATCGCCGAGGAAGTGATGGTTTGCCATCGCCTGAAACCAAAAGGTGACTATTTGCTTTATATTCTACATTGGAAACATTTCACTGGTAGCTAGGTCTACGAGAAAGACAACTTAAACTGCTTTTAATGTCTAGGCCTAGTTCTAACACTAACACTACAGTTACCGGTTCTAGACTTTGATCTACTTACCAACAATGGCTATTCCAATTGTTTAACTCCATGAAAATTCCATAGCCTAAGGCTATAGGCTAGCACTTGGGTCTATATAAAATGAAAGTGAACTCCAACTCCAAGTCAGACTCCAAGAAAATTGTAATCAATGATGATGAAACACTAAAACAGTTCAAAAGTCAACGTTCTAAAGTATAAACGTCAGAGTCATGACAAGCGGTGTACGATACATATACAGTGCAAAGTACGCATTACATTTGTAACACACACATCCGCGGTTGCATTGAATTGACCGTGCAGTGTGTGGCTATTCAAATCCCGTATTAAATGCAGCAGACCTACCGTACCCGGTACCTACAATACAACGGCAGTGTTGGAGTCATACTTCTATGGTCTGCTGAATAGTGCGGAATTTGAATACACACTCTCCACTGCAATTCAATGCAACCGCGCGGTGTAGATAGTACCTTACCAATTATCTAGTGAGTGCAACGCACTTTCACCCAAGATATCTACAGTGTAACGAAGTTTTCTTCTCCCATCAATGATGGGCGAAACTATGTTTCATCACGTGATTACCTTTTGACCAATCGAAGAGCAAGATTATAAGTATGTGGAATATAAATAGCGATAGCGATTGCAAGCTCAAAGATAGATAGATGGTGGACCATTCAGAACCACAATCAGCTCTGCTCTGAACCTGGTATGCCAAATTTATGCTCCAAACTGTTTGGGAACTTACTCCTGCGTTGGTGGTGTGCATGCAGTGGCTGGTCAGATGAACCTTGCAATCCATATCATGGCTGCAGTCAAAGGTGTCACTTGGACCAACAAATGCTGACCCTACTATTACTTTCCTAACCCTAAACCACTACCACGAGATTCATCTTTATTCAGACTTGCAAAAGGACAATGCAGTAGAAGGCTGAAAGCCTACTTTGTACACGAGGGTGAGCATAGATGTTGACCCTTAAGCACCAGTCTGGACCTGATCAAAATCATTTCCAGATATTGTGCATGATACATTGCATGTTTTTAACTCAAATATTTTTTTTAATCAAATTTGAGGTAAAGCTGTGTATCAATATCTCATTTATTTGTGTCATTTCTTCGAAGGGTTTTTCGGAATGAGTAAAGCAATATTGTAAGATTATCAAAATTCATAATGTATTATGAGTCATGAAAAAGTAGTTTTTTGTTTGTACTTGAAATCGTGAAAATAGATGGTCTTTGTAAAGTATGTACCTGAAATGCCGAAATTAGGGTCTCTTTTAAAGGCCACTTTGTACTCGTTTTTGCGATAAAAAGGGGTC
The DNA here is from genome assembly GCA_037951105.1 of Echinarachnius parma. NCBI lineage: Eukaryota > Metazoa > Echinodermata > Echinoidea > Clypeasteroida > Echinarachniidae > Echinarachnius > Echinarachnius parma. The sequence continues at coordinate 88,844 of JBAMJV010005132.1, read as the reverse complement.
TAATTTCCTGAAAATGTACTTGGAACCCTGCGAAATAGGGGGTAATTTTCAACCTCTAGAACGAGCATGTGTCCTACCTCTGAATACGAGGTGACGCCGCCGGGCTTATGATACTGTCTACCACCGCAGGCTCCTACACAAACATGACAAAGTACTGAATGTGAACAAAATTCTCCTGACCAACATGGTGAGACTCTGATGTAAACAAATGCTTCTTCGTCGAGCTGTCTGGAAAGAATAGTCATTGGCACAGGCAAAATAATGGCCACCCCAAGGAAGCATTCTGGCCCCAAATCTGTTCAACATGTACGTTTACGACCAATCTACCCTGAGACCAGGAGATTCATCTATTCAGACGACCTGTGTGTCACCACCCAAATTGATGACTTCCCCAAGGCAGAAGCCACTTTGTGTAGGGATCTTACCAACCTATCCTTGGAATGGAACTAGACTGGGACACTGAGATAGCACTGTCTACCTATGGGTGACCTTAGATATATGTTTGAAGTACAAGGCCCATATCACCAAGCTCAATGGGAAGGTCAGCTCTAGGAATGCATTTGCCTTGCAAACTGAGCACACCCAAGTGGGGTGCAAACTCGACAACAATAAGAGCTACCGCTCTAGCTCTCTATTACTCTGTACATGAACATGAGAACACAAGCTGCCGTTATATCACAAGATGTATGTGGCGATCAAGGACTGATAACATATATCTGTTCTCTGGCATCGCATCACCTGAAATAAAGAGAGCTGCTGCTAGCCAGAAGGAGCGACTGAGAAAAAAAGCGAAGACGCAAGACACCCACTTACTGCATCCTCTGCGCTTTAAGTCACGGAAAAGCTTCCTTTTATGTGTTGACCCCTGGACTGCAGCGTGTCTTCAAGAAGGCTTTAACTCTGGAAGAGACGCTGGAGGATATGCCATGAGTGTCCATGGGAGGACATGGGTGTCTGTCAGTTATTCCGAAGCCGAGGCTGCTTACATTCAAAAGTGTTGAGGCCGATACCAGGATCCTTAAACATTTTCCAGGCCGAGACTATTGGTTAAGATGGTCGAGACCGCTATGCGTTCAAGGGACATGTTGAAATATGGTATGTATCCGTACGAAAAAGAAACTGCATTTAAAGGGGTAGTTTAGTTTTGGTAGAGAGGGCGCTGCAGATCACAATTTTTTTGTGAGGTAATGAAAAACTGAGTGTCGAATTTGAGAGAACATGTAATTTTAATGGCAGAATAAACTTTATTTGGTCAAAATCGACCCAGAAACGGCTGAAATATCAATAAATATATCTGATCTTATAATTATTTGGGGCCCAAATAATTAGATGATATTTAGAAATTTTTTTTAAAATGCTTGCACTTTTTCAAAAATTTTCAAAAGCGTTTTTAAATAGTTGTTGATGATCTCGCTATTTAATCATTATATCAATAAAACATCACATGCATAATTTTGTATGAAAAATGGTTGAAACCAATGCCTTTTTAAAAAGCGCCCTCTTGTGTTTCAATGGCTCTTTTTGAATGATAACAGGCTTTTTACTTAGTCGTTTGTAATTTTGTATACCTTTCGAGCATGGTGGAGTTATAACTATTAGTTTATAATGTTACTGTGCAGGTTTTGGCTACTTAAGTTCAGCCTTACCAAAACTAAACTACCCCTTTAAAAAGAAAAGGTTTAACATATATGTGTCATAATTACAAACTTCGCTGTTATTTAAGCTTAAAAGCGTTTATGCTCTATCACCGTCTCCCACACAGTGCATACAACAGCGAATCGATAACAACAATGTTGCCATAGTGGGTTTTCAGGCCGTGCTCCTTCCAGATCATTAAGGGTTCTGGGAAAGCCCATTTATATATTGAACAGCTACAATTTTACCTTTACCATTCCCATGTGTCAGTGACTAATGTAATGGTTCCAGTTAATTGCTCTTAAAGATGAATAACAGTTTGGGGAAAGTTACAGAAAACATTCACATTGGCCACAATAGTTGATCAATATCGTTGATTTAAAAAGAACTTGTGTGGTAAAATCCGAACCTAAGCATCGCTACATGCAGAAATATCGGAAAAATCCAATGGCCGCATACCGGAAACCATGTGCGTTCCACGTGGACTTTTGCACGTAGCGTATGCGAGATTCCGCTTTGGCGATCAATCTACTGTAAATCAGTTTTATAATTTTGCAAATATATCCATTAGTAGGCGGTTTCCTGGCCAAATGTTTATAATCCCATATTAGTTAAATTAAATTCTTTCACATGGTTGGTAATAAGAGTGTACATTTCATTTTTTGCGTGTGGGGCGTTTCCCATTACTGGCATTTGAATAAACACTGATGTAAAATCATGCTTGATGAATATGAATTTTAATTATGGTATCTGCATCATCTGTATTAAAGATAAAAGAAAACAAGAGTTACGGAAGGTACAAAGCAATTATGAACACATAGACTTTCTCCTTTGCCTATAAGTTTCTTAAACTGTCCGTTTCCCTGGTAACCCAAACCTCATAAACATAAAGTTCCGATATTATCAAATGTGAACTGTTATTGTTAATATACCGTATCTGACCACATCTGTGTATTAACCACATCCCCAACTTTCGGTTGTCATTGTAGGGAAACACATGTTCTACTATGACAAAACTGTGCTAGGAATCTTGCAACATAGTCAAACTAAACACACATCACATGCTTTCCCCATAACCTTTGTAAACTTTTAGTACACAATAACAACACGTGTTACATAATTGTTTCTGATTAGAGCATAAATCATAACAGAAAGCATATTAAGCCTTAATTTACTCCACAATAATTTAACATCATAGCTAAATATGTTATTTTAATGGAATATGTTTCTCAATCTCTGTGTATTAACACTGCTCCCCCCTTTTTGCAAATGTTTATGTATGTAAAAGAACGTGTGATAAATACCCGAGCAAATAAGACATTGACATAGTACTATGTACTCATTGACATAAGTACTATGTCACTGTGATTGTGATGTGAGCTTACTTCTTACTTTTGACTTGAATTTGAACTTGTCAGTCTTGACTTTAGTCCATTGGACGTGTACTTTTATTTACATACATATTAGTATTACGACATTCATAATGATGGCTGGCGCTGGCAGAGGCAGAGTCATCTCTTTACTGATTATGATTGCGACGATATGCACCATTGCCATAGCAATCGCTAATGTTTCGGTTACTCCAGTCGGGCACTTTGTTCCTGAAACACACTCTGCTTTATCACCATCCATGTTGCGAGTTTCCATACGCAAGGGTCATCGCCACACACGGTTTTCGAGCTGCCCAGTCCGTTATTATGACAACAGCTGTGCAACGTTTCATATACAGATCCTGAGATCGGGGGACATTGAAACGAATCCAGGGCCTGCTGAGCATGTCCAGGGTGCAACTCATCAACCTAAATTAAATCAAGTACACGGTATAAATTTCAACGCTAGGAGTTTGAGGAGCAAACTGGCCGAAATTGAATCGTTTGTACTACTTTCTCTGCCCGACATCATCGGAATCACAGAGACGTGGTTGACTACAGCAGATGTAATCCATTCAAGCTTTCCTGACTATGAGGTCTTCAGACGTGACCGTCCAACCGGTCGTGGTGGGGGTGTCCTCACTGCCATTAAACCTGAGCTGTCTCCGAAGCGCAAACCCGAGCTGGAGAGCGACACCGTCGAGATGGTATGCGTGGAGATCCGGGCGCGTTCTGGTGTAAAGTGGCTTCACTGCACAGTTTATCGTCCGCCGAGCGCCCCAGTCGAATTTTGGAATGAACTCCAGCGCGTTGTTGACGACCTGCAAGTTGCTTCTGCTGATTACCATGTGGTTATTCTGACGGGGGACTTTAATGTTAACTGGGCGGAGACGGACCTTCCAAGTGTCCAGCATTTGCAACGTGCTATTTCGTCTATGGATTTAGTGCAGATGGTGCATAATATAACTCGCCGATCACTTACAGACTCACGATTAGGAACGATAATTGAGCCTTTTTTCACTAATCGGCCTCACTTAATTAATGCAGAGGTAGCAGCCAATCCAGTCATTAGCGATCATGATGCTATTTTATTTAGTATAGATATTCGGAAAACTCCTCTTCAGAAACAAATTTTACGTGAATATTTACAATATAAGAAGGTTGACGTAGTTCATTTTAATAATATTATTCGATACGCACCTTGGGACTTGTTTTTGGATGATGATAATATAGACAATGCGTGGGAGGGCTTTTTAGATTTATTTGTTGCCGCCGTACATGACTGTGTTCCTCGCAAAAAGTCTAGGAGAAGGGGCAGTCCTTGGATAACGTTAGACATTAAGAAATTAATTAATAGGAAACAAAAGGCATTTCGTATTGCTAAACGACTGAACACTCAAGACCGTTGGCGACACTATAAAGAACTTAGAAATGAAGTTAAGTATGCAATTAATAAGGCATACTATTCATATGTGAACAGACTGTTTGTGGACGGTAGTGACAATCGCAAAAGATTTTTTGCATTTGTGAGAAATAGACGTAAGAACGCTAATCCTGTAGTAATTAAGAATAATGGTATTATTGAACATCAGCCTGATAAAATTGCTGAAGTGTTTTGTGAATATTTTAGTACTTTGTCTACTAATAATAGTGATGATTCTGACAATTTACAGCCTGTAGAAAGCGAAATATGTGGCAAGTTGAATTTGGCACATGTTGATATTTGTGATGCTGATGTTTCTAAAGTTATAGCCAGTTTATGCAGTGACAAGTCACCTGGCCCTGATAATGTAACACCCAAGTTGTTGAAAATGTGTTCTCCCACTATTAGTCCAATTTGATGTAGACTTTTTGTAAATTTTTTATCACAGGGTAAATTGCCGAGAGCTTGGAAACTTGCTAATATTACGCCTGTTCATAAATCAGGAGACACATCGACTGTCTCTAATTATAGACCGATTGCATTAACATCTGTTGTGTGTAAAGTAATGGAAACTTTGGTGACTAATGCTATTCGACATCATATTACAGATTTTAAGTTGTTGAATGCCAATCAACATGGTTTCGTAAAAGGACGGTCTTGTGTAACGCAACTAATGAATGTTAATTATAAGTGGTTACGGATTTTAGATGTACCCACTCCTCCAAAAATTAATGTTGTATTTCTGGACTTCGCCAAAGCATTTGATTTGATGCCCCATGATGTTTTGTTGCGCAAATTAAATTCGAGGTTTTTTTATTTCAGGTAAACTTTGGTATTGGATTCAATCTTTTCTCACAGGTAGACAACAACGTGTTTTGTGTAAAGGTACTACATCGTCATGGTTTCGTGTACTTTCAGGAATACCACAGGGTAGTGTTTTAGGGCCATGTTTATTTAATTTATTTATTGATGATCTTTTGTATCATACTCAGTCGCCTTCTGTTTTGTTTGCTGACGATACATTGTTATATAGGCCAATATGTACTCCCCAAGATCAAGAAATTATCCAAGCTGATTTGGATAGTATACACAATTAGTGTTTAATAAATAAAATGCGTATAAATATAAGTAAGTCTAAAGTAATGAGAATTACATGGTCAAAGAATCGAGGCATTCCAAATTATAGTCTTGATTCTAAGCAGCTTGATGTTGTTAGTGAGTATAAGTATCTTGGGGTGATGTTGAATAATAGATTAACTTGGCACACACACGTTGATTATATTCTGAAGAAGGCAAACCGTATGTTAGGTTTCATAATGTCAGTGTGTAAATCACTTTCCCCAGTTTCATTTTTTTCTGTTTACAAATCTCTTGTTATTCCAATATTGGAATATGGTCAGCCTGTGTGGTATTTGCATACAATATTTCTCTCCGATAAAATTGAGGAGATTCAACGCCCCGCCTCTCGTACTGCACTTCGGCAACGTAGACAAGAAATGTCATACCGAGGATAGAATGAATATTCTTAAATGGTATCCATTAGAAATGAGAAGAAGATGTTGTTTATATACTTATGTTGTTAAAGCATTGTTCGGGTTGATTAATTGTGATGTGGTTCACGATGCTATTAAGGTAAATGGTAGATACGTGGACATGGTCAAGTTCATTTACCTCCGGGCACGAACCCAGCGGTTGCATTGCTCAGCCATTCATACTTTCCCGCGCCTATGGGATGAGCTTCCGTTGGATTTGCGATGGGGGGTGGCCATGGACCCCTTGTACACGTGGCTTGCTAGTTTGCGACACCACCTCCAAGATGGTTGATAATTGTGTTTATGCATACATTTTATCATTGTAATTAGTGTTAGAAGTTCTTGATTTTGTAGTGTTTATTACGATGTTAAAACGTTTGTATACAATTTTTATCCTGTTGGTTTGTTACCATTTTCACTTTGTAAGTAGCCACTGGAATTGGGACGGAAGGCTTTTGGCCACAGTTATTTAGTTAACTTTTTCCAAGCCCTGGCATTCCAATGGTTACAAGTTTTTATTTTGTACACTTTTCATGTGTATTTGATTGCCGAATAAATAATAATAATAATCCTTGTTAATAAAACGTATTATATGCTCTTCCCTTTCCCATGGTCCAAGCAAGTAATACAGTTAATGCTTTGTTTAATCTGACTAGATTTGTTAGCTAGTTTGTGTTTGTTACGCTTTCATTATTTTTATATTCGTTGATATATTCAGACAAAAACAACTCAATCAGTGCTAGATTAACAGGCTGAACAATTAATGGTACGTAAATACATTATGTAGCGCCATGTATTTCCTTATTCACTTTCAAGGTCACATTCAGACAGTTTTTGCCTAAATTAAACCCTACAAAATATAAAATACTTGCATACTAATGAAACAAAATCGATTTTCAACACAAAACAATCAGTTTAAGACAAAAACTCATAATTGGGGATGGATCAAATAATGAATTATCAACGAGACTTATTCATTCTTTGTCTCATCCCTGAAAAAAAATGTGATGCCCCCCAAAAAAGAATAATACAAATATTGAAAAACAAGTTTCTGACCAGAATTTTGCCCAAAAATGTTGCATTTACTTGATATTGTAATAAGTACGCAATCGGAAATCTCAATCAGGACTAGATCCATAATATGGTGACTATGAAATAAATAATTTTAAATTGCTTGTATGTATCGCAAAATTTTCCCTATTCCACTTTTCAGGTAACATTCAGACTGAGTTAGGCCTATTTTAGACCCTAAATTATAAGATTCACCGTAACCAATTTTAATTTCATTCTAGGAAAAGTAAATTTGCATAATAATGCGAACAAAATATAAAGTTTTCTATACAAATCAGACAGATAGAGAAACTAAAAAAACACTATTATCGGAATTTATAGGATCTTGTAAGTTTTTCATGGAATTTCAGAGTATATCGCCCTTATGATGACCTTTAGAAATTCTACTTGCAAGCTAAAGAACCCTACAAGTTTTACCTGCAAAATACCTGCAAAATATGAGAGTGATTGGTTCCCAAATAAAGAAATTAAAGAGGGAGAAATATGTACCCATTTGTGCCCTAGACAAGATGGCCATCATATTTCTTTAAATGGCATAAGACGCATGGTGATTACGTAATAAAAATTACCTTTGTTTACATTATTTTCAAAGGATAACAGCATTTCTGATTTAAATACACTTTCAGAAATAGACATCATAAGTTTATGATAATTAGTTGTCTTATATACAAACGCTATCCTTGTAGATTTTGATCAAATATTGTTTATACAGTCAAACCTGCTAATGCGACCACCTGTCTATAGCGACCACCTGCTCATTACGACCGCTCTCCGGTCCCCCCGTGAAAAATCATGTGTTAAGCGACCTGCGTAATGCGACCACCTGCCTAACGCGACCAGCGACCACCACATTTGGGTCCCGACGCACATATAAATCTGTGTATAGCGACCACAAAGTTAGCGCATTTATAAGCGACCAAGGCATCAAATTGATCGCCTCTATTCGCTCAAGGCTCCGATTCTGAGTTTGTCAATGCATAAAACAAACTTTTTAAATGACAATGAACTTCATACAGACGCATAATTACCGACACTAAGTGCTTCTGACTCATAGTCAAAGTGTATTAATGTCCTCCAGTACCTGATGCTGATACAGAAATGTGTAGAACAAAGGCACTTCACTCAACATCACAGCATAACTTTGACATCTAACAAATATTTTAATTGCAGAAGCGGGGTGTTTCTCACTCTTTTCAATAATAATCCGTGCACTTGTTACGACCAAACAATGCATTTTGAGTTCAGAATTCTATAGAAAACTTCACATTCGCATACGCGTAGCTGATTCTCTCATATATGAGTAAATACATGACACATTTTGCAATTTAATTTCACTTACAAAGATAACACAAACCTTTAATATAATTTCAAAATATAATGCTAATATAATTTCAATTTGTGTTGCGGTTATGCTAAATGAAACGATGAACACGTTCGTGTATACAGATGCCAATTATTTACACATGTGCACATAGGCACAGTATGCTATCATAAATTCAAAATGGCCGCCAACTTGTCTAATGCGACCACCTGTCTCCAGCGACCACTTTTCGCCGGTCCATTGAGTGGTCGCTATAGACAGGTACTTTGTGATAAATAAACATGGTGGCTAAACGAGCTATGGGAGAGTCCAAAGTTATTTTACGAACACAACACAGCTTTCAACCCAATTAACATGAATACTTTCACATCACTTACATCACCTTATCACGCTGATCACACGAGTTACCAGAGGACTGGCCCCGTTCTGTAACTTTCGCTACATTTAGTAGACGTGTGGCCTAGGGCTAATGAATCGGAGATAGGCGCCGCCTTATGTGCCAACATTGGCACGGGAAGGAGTTTAACTTAACTAACATCACCTTTTATACATTAGATATGCACCAGTTTCCTGGGGGACGATATTTTACTCACTCAATAACGACCACTGTGCAATAGATGGCATTTGTTATTACGTCGGCGTTGGGGGGTGGTACCCGATCATACTGTACCTCCACTGTGTAGTCACGTCTGCCTTCTGTTGATATAATATAACATAATAAAATAACATGATCATGACACCGTAATGACACAAAAATGTTCGTTCCACAGGATAATTACACGTTTTACTGGCAGGCATGATTCTCATAATAACGTTATGTATTTTAAGAATAGCAATATTTGCAGACGTCTTGCACGTTAGCTAAATTAACATGAAACATGTTGTCTTCGGACACTTAAAAACACATACAAAACAAGGCTTTTGAAAGAAAACGAGCATATATCTCTACAAATTTCTGAAAAACGTGCGGGAAAAAATGGTTAGGCCATAACTTTTATGAAAGATACTGTTTTTTACGATGTTAAAATGAAGACACGTGCAGTTAAAGGGGTAGTACAGTTTTGGTAAGGCTGAACTTTAGTAACCAAACCTGGACAGTAACATTATAAACTAATAGTTATAACTCCACCATGCTCGAAAGGTATACAAAATTATAAACAACTAAGTAAAAAGCCCGTTATCATTCAAAAAGAGCCATTAAAACACAAGAGGGCGCTTTCTAAAAAGGCATTGGTTTCAACCATTTTTCATACAAAATTATGCATGTGATGTTTTATTGAAACAATGATTAAATAGAGAGATCATCAACAACTATTTAAAAAACGCTTTTGACAATTTTTGAAAAAGTGCAAGAATTGTTTGGTTTTTTTGAAAAAAAACATCTTATTATTTGGGCCCCAAATAATTATTAGATGAGATATATGTATTGATATTTCAGCCGTTTCTGGGTCGATTTTGACCAAATAAAGTTTATTCTGCCATTAAAATTGCATGTTCTCTCATAATTCGACACTCAGTTTTTCATTACCTCACAACAAAATTGTGATGAGCAGCGCCCTCTCTACCAAAACTAAACTACCCCTTTAAAGTATTGAGATAAATATCCATACGCCACTTGGAACGAATGCTCCCCAGGGAAATGATATATGTTCAAGGGGATTAGCCGCCTGTGATAACACATTAATATATATTTACATCACATGTGAATTATTACATTGCATCTCACGGTCGTGAGAATTCTCGTCAACAGAGGACAAATTAGTATATATACCTCATATGGTGAGGCCAGCATAAACAGAGCGAGAGGGAGAGAGAGTGAGAGAGAGAGAGAAGGGGAGAGGGGAGGGGGGGGGGGGGGGGGAGCCAGGAAGGAAATACAAAATACACAGAAAGGGTAGGAGCGGTGAGAAGTCTCGTATTACATGTACACTGTTGCTCATAAAGTTGGAATATTTTTGTTTTTAATCGAATTTCATTCTTTTACCTGTTTTTTTCGCCTAATGAATAATTTTAGACTAAAAATTATGATTATAAAATGTTTCCAAACTACCAATTTACAATAAAAAGTTGCATGAATTTGCATTAATTAGTTTAGCCTTTTGTTTTGAGCTTTGAAAGGCATGACCTTTTATGATTGGCCTCACTCTCTCCAACGCGTATGTCCAACAAGTCATCATTTGTGTAATTTCTAAGAGTTAGCTGTAAAATTTTCAACCAAAATTGGCACAGAGGCTCTTTATGCCATACTTCGTCCAACGCCAATGGCTACACGCCAAACAATTTTACAGCCAACTCTGAGAAATGACCCATAACGATGACTTGTTGGACATACGCTTTGGAGAGGGAAAGGGGCCAATCATCGAAGGTCCTGCTTATCAAAGCTCAAAACAAAAGGCTGAATTGATTAATGCAAATTCATGCAACCATTTATTGTGCATTCATTTGGTAGTTTGGAAAAATTATATAATCATTATTTTTAGTCTAAAATTATTCATTAGGCGCAAAAAACAGGAAAAAAATGAAGTTGGAGCTAAAAAAAAATATTCCAACTTTATGAGCAACAGTGTATATCGATAAGTGTCGTGTTCATTTCTCGCATAGCAACACAATTATTCAGAAATATTGAAAATTACTCTAGTAAATTAGAAAACTATGTTCTTACCAAGTTGAGCAATGATTTCTCTGTGCATTGCTTCATTGCCCCATTGATCAAAGCCTATGCCCCGAGTATCAACAAAATGAAGGCATGTGTCTTTGATGGGATATGGGCAGTTGTGCAGTGTGTGACTCCCTTGATATGCTGATGGAGCCACTTGTAAGATTGTGTTAATTTGTCCTGTTGCAGCTAATATTATACTCTTTATTAGGGACGATTTTCCAACTCCTTGATTGCCATATAGGCCGACGTACAGATGACCGTTATCACTGCATTCTAAAGGAAGTATAATGAACGGTATATACCTCTGCATGATTTGTATTCCTTCTATTTTCAATCTGTTCATTTCCTTCTCAAATTCACCGTTCATTCGTTCGCGCTCTTTCTCCCATACTTCATGGGCTTCAGCAACCTTTGACTCACTGTTTCCCATATTTGCCAGACATACGTCCTCTTTCAATAATTACGAACTGAAAGTGATTTCCAACCGAATGAATAACGAAGTAATGACCCGGGTTGGCAGAGTCACAGGGGATACCAATGTGCCATAACGACTAAATTAACTCGAGTTCCTTCTATGGATCAAATTGATAATCCCGGCGTCACGCCCCTATTTGTCATTGGAGAGAATTAGTAGGGGGTTTCGATTGCCATGTCAACATATTTATACGACAGAAACGTGACGTAATTTGTATGCTCTGCGCATGTGTCATTTATGTTGCTCACTGCCAGAATCACACCAAGAAGCTTCGTTGACGTGACAATAAAAACTTTACTCATTCGCACACAACGCCGGTACCGCTACACTATAAACGAAATTTAGTCCTCATGATTCATCCCTGTATAAATGTTTCTGGAAACTCGTGTTTTGTTCTAAAGAAATGGATGCAAATAAGACAATTGTAAATGTTCCACAGGATTTGGTGCTCTTTAGTCGTTTTTCAGCGCAGGTTGCCGAACCTAAACGTTTGTTTCTGTGTGAATTACTCGGCAAAGATATCAGTTATAAAGAATTGTCTTCTGAAGAACTAAACTCCACGAACTGTAGCTACGAACATATCAAAGTCGTGATCCTTCTCCATTCTGTACACTGGGGAAGATTGTCAATATCGGACGTACCAGGTGCCCAGTATGACAATCTTCTCCGCAACTTGACGGGTAAGTACAAAGCTATTGATATACAACAAAGATGTTATTATTAACCGCGTATTAATTTTGTTCTGATAACAAATAGCGAGATTGCCATTAACCATGTGTATGGGAAGCGTTGATTTCAATGCAATATAAAATTCCTTACACATATCACATGCGAATTAAATCATATATGCAAAACACAAGTTTGTATTCATTGTGTTTTCTTTTCTCCTATTCTACATCGTAACATTTGTACAAATTTGATTTGTACAGACGTGTACAATTGTGTACTAAATGAACCACACAATAATACACAGCTGTACACAAGTTATTTTTATTACAGATAATCAGATGAACCTAGATGATGTAAAAAATCATATCTACAACTCATACTTTTTGTGAATGTGAACGAATATTCGATGGTAGTCATGCATATAAAGAAAACATATTGCCGATCAAATATGTGCATGTTTTTTGTTTTTTTTTCTTCAAATTTCCGACCCTCGTAGCTTCTTGAAAGCGACTTGAAATTCGATGAACCAAACTGATGTATGGTATTATAACTACATATCATTCTCTTTCTGGATATGGACGAATATGTTGTGGGTATCCATGCATTTAAAGAAGTTTCGGCCGATTACAGAATTATATAGTCGGGTTCCTAATGTAATTTCGTTAATTTTTTGGGGAAATTATGAATATGTTGCATTTTTGGAAGCGTCAAAGTTCGCCAAATCTAAAAGTCCAGGTTGCCATTTTTTTCGAAGCTATTATGGCGGCCATCTTGGATTTTCAAAATGGCCACCATTTTCAACCTGTTTTTGTGAATAACTCCGTCCTAAATTCTTCTATAACACTAAAATGGAAGTTTAACCTAATTTTCTAGCAGCTAGGTTGCCATAAAGATCCCCTTCTGCAATGTAAAAAAGTAGCATAGCTATAGGGAAAAGGGGATTGGGTGAAGAAATGGGAGATGGGGGGGGGGGGGGAGGGTTATGTAGTTTTCTAAGAATAATGTACATAATTTATGAACAAATTAGCACCCTCTTAGAAAACAGTGACTATTAATTTAAGTTTTTCCCTCACCCCAGAACAGTGGCATACCAAGGGAGATGGAGAAAGGGGTTGGGGGAGGGGGGTGGTCCTTTGGGAACAAAAGTAATTTACATGCATTTAAACCAAATTAAAAGGCTTCTTGGTCAATAGCAGGACTTGTCTAACACCATCAGATCTTCTACCTATAGATCAGTTGAACTAGGGCTGCAACGTGGTCGAGCTCTCGCCCTCGATCTACGACATTTCTCGTCTTATTGGAGAGGACATCCACCATGAGAGACATTAAAGGGGACCACCAGGCAAAGTACAACACATCATTATGTGTTTTGGTACCGTTGTGTGATATTGAGATGCCCAACATCTTGCAATTAATTACCACCACTTACGGAACCATTATTAGGTGGGCTGTATGACTCATACAGACCATCTTATAATTTCGTCAGAATCGTCTTTATTTATTATTATTTATTATTTATTATTTATTATTTCTTTTTCTTATTTCTCGTCACTTTTCTTTTTTGTGTGCAAGATAACATACATTATGTATCATAACTTGAAAATGGCTTAATAAAATGTCTTGAAAATTGGCACACATATGTATAGGCATGTGGACTAAGCGCAGCAAGGTTTTCAACCTTGACCTTGACTGATGACGTCATCTAGGCGCCATTTTGTATTATTTTAGTCAAATACATAATGTATCATAACTCTATAACGCAATATCATAACTATATCATATTTTACATGATGAAAGTTAATGTCATAACAGTAAGCATAGCGAGGTTTTCAACCTTGACCATGACTGATGACGTCATATAGGCGCCGTTTTGTATTTACTTTTGTCAAATACATTATGTATCATAACTTGAAAATGGCTCAATGAAATGTCTTCAAAATTGGCAATATGTTTAGGCATGCGGATTAATCATAGCAAGGTTTTCAACCTTGACCATGACTGATGACGTCATCTAGGCGCCATTTTGTATTTATTTTCGTCAAATACATTATGTATCATTACTCTATAACGCAATATCATAACTATATCATATTTTACATGATGAAAGCTAATGTAATAACAGTGAGCATGGCGAGGTTTTCAACCTTGACCATGACTGATGACGTAATGTAGGCGCCATTTTCTTCTTTTTCCTTTTTTTATATTAACAATGTTTGATTGTGTAAGCATTTTTTGTTTTTTATTTGTTTGTATTGGTGTATTCTAAAGGTTTATTTTGTATACCTGTTGACTAAAGTTTTGTACGTAGCTTATTTATTATGCCGACTGTACTTGTTTTGTATTTGTATACAGGGCGCAGCTGTAAAGCAGTTTTTCAACTGAGGTTGCCTACCCTGTATTTTTATTTAAAGAAGACATGAAAAAATTATAAAAGAGAGTATATTCTGTGGTGTCAAAGGAACCAACATCCAAATAATGTATAGTTTTATATATGTTTGCAATAAGTTTTTGTAATCCATTTCACCAACAACCATCTAAATATGCGTAACCGATGATATTCAAATTCAAACTTTGCAAGTATAAATTCTACAAAGTATCATTACTGTTTTGAACAAAAAATGGGTCCCTTATGCAGGCCCATGTACACATGATTTAGCATGACAATGACTCTAAAAATGATGATACACATTTTCTCGAAACCTATTTTTCTGACCTTGTTTATGGTACCCTAACCGTAATGATTCTGTATAATACACGAGTGATGCATGATGGAATAACTTAGTGAGTGATACATAATGCACATGTAATACTGCATATAATGCATGCTAAATTACTGAATAACTTTACGGAAAGAAAATTTGTCTCTGTTATTATAAAACATAAAGTGCCCCATTACAAGTTGAACTATGTCGATCATATTTGGGGAAACACTGTACACCTCATTAACTATATATGCTCTGTAGAAGAAATCTGCACGATATTGTCTTTCTTTCAACATCACCTTGCTGTTGTTCAAGCACACCCCCATACGCGTACCGAGGGGGGGGGGGGGGGGGGGGGGGGGGGTCTTTGGGGTAATCAAACAATTCCCTTGAGCGAAAAGTTGTAGGTGTTCAAACACTTCTCTTTAGTTAAGCCTTTTTGTCGCGGGTTTTATGTTTTTGTTTTATTTTATGTCAAAAATAGGACATTAATTCTACTTGCAGTTTGACATAAAAATCAATACACAATTGTGTATTCTTACTATCCATACAAAATCAATAACACAAAATACTAATGACACGTACTTATAATTAATTGTACTTTTAATGTTTCCGCTTTATAGTAGTTGAAGTAAAATAGTCAGTAAAATTATTTTTCAGGAAGTGTTTAACTTTATTAAACTAAAATTTGTGAAAGTGACTACATAGATGAAATGTTTTTTTGCCATCTGTGCCAAAGGAAACTATTTTAGTGATTTTAGATATGAAAATATTGTGTGTACTGAAACCACTTATATTTATTATTCAATTATGAAATATTACTCCAATTTCAAGTTTAGAGTTAAGACACATTATGGTAGTCAAGTTACAGCATAATACATAACTTTATGACAAGCTTCCTGGTTCAGTTCAGGATGTGATGCACAAAATAAGTAGTCCATTATTTTACATGTTTTGGTTTTGTTTGTATATCATATCCATGATAAAGTTTTGTACTTTCGATCGAGTACAAAGGCTGCAATAAATACACACACGCAAACAAACGGTCGTTACCTTCTTAGCATATCATGACCATAAACCAAAGCTAACTCTAGGATAGAAATTCAGTGTTCTGAGTCATGATTGGCTAGTCTAGCTGCTTGTGCCCTGACGCGACGGCGTCGCGGGGTGGTGCATTCCCGTAACGTTGGTGGGCGTTTCCGTGTCTTGATTGGTTGGTGAACGCGTTGTATCCAATCTAGATCATGTTCAAATTCCCTGTAACACTTTATTGAAGTGATCCATTAACTTTGTAACATTCTACTAACATTATTTGGAGCTTTCACACTTCTGCTGTACCTTGTTGTTTGGCTTATGGTAACAGAAGAATGAGATTATCCGAATTTGGATACTCTATCGTCCATATCATATGCTTACCAAGGGGGGGGGGGGGGTGTTCAAATACTCCCCTTGAGTAAACAAGTGAATGTTTTAGGCCTTTAGGGGTTCAAACACTCCCCCCCCTCCCCCCCCCCCCCCCCCCACACTTAGTTAAAGGGATCTAGTAACTTTGTTGACACGTGCAAAAAGTGATGAGTGGTTGATACAATGTATATTGTTGTTATCTAATATGTCCACTGGGTGTTGTGTGAACACTTCAAGTTAAATGGACGTTATAAGGCCAAGTAATGAGGACAAAATTAATGCAAAGTGATATTCACTAACTCATTGCACTCACTCTGTACACGGTTTTCGCGGTACAGTGGATAATTTAACATCTTTTAACGAAAGAGAAATTTGCAAAACCGAAACCTGTCCCATGCTTTTATTGTTAATGAGCTGCGGGATGGCTACTCTGCACTGGGCTAGGGCTAGGCATTCAAATAGTGAGCGCTATTCTAAAGTCAAAGGCCCAAATTCTCATCCATAGCACAACTTAGGGCCAGGTTTAAACAAGATTAAGCCTGGCCTAGATTAAGGGCTTTTGTTTGGTTTCTGGTGTTTCTTTCCTCCGATCAATGTTTACATTTCTCGCCAAAGACATATGCCCAGACTAAATACGTCACTACCAGCTCACAGAATACAGAAGCATATCTCTAATGCCCGGCGCAGACCGAGCCGACTCGACCCGATCCGACTGGTTTTCAGCCTGATTAACTCAGTATGCGCTGCCTCAGGACTTCGGTTTTTCCAGTCAAGTGCCAGTCGGAGGTCGTTCGAGGCCGATTCAACATGTTGGATCGGCTCCGACTGAGCGAAACTGACTCTAGCGTGACTGAAAACCAGTCTGATCGGGTCGAGTCGACTCTGTCTGCGCCGGGCTTAACTTGCAAACACTAGTAAGACTTTGATAATACCATAAACCCCTCAAAAAAGTTCGGAAACTCAACTTTGATCAATTATATCACTCTAATTGTAGATTTTTTTCCTTTTAGTGTAATTGCAATGCATAATTATTTCCCTTTAAAATGGTACATTATTTGTCATTTATTTCAAATCGGGGAATACACAGTGTGTTTAAGAATGGAGGACGGTCAGAAGTCAAATGTCGCAAAATGGGCCGATAGTATTTAGTTGGAAAAAATGTACTCTTGTGTTTTTTTAATGTTCAAGTTGTATCAAAGATTGTAGCGCTTTCAAATGATTTAAACCTATCAAATTTGGTATGATTGTAAAGCCCAATCGCCTATCTGTTCTATAAGATCATATCCGTAACGATTTTATTATCAGGTTAAGTATGGGACAGCTGAATATCGGGGAGGGTCGAAAATGAAATGTTGCAAAAAGCATTTCATTTTGTAAAATTGAAGCCGTTGCATCGAAAATCGACTATTGGAGGCAATGTTTCTTGGTTCTGCCTTGCATACGGTAATCATCAGTGAATTTAGCATAATGTGAAAGCATGTTTATTTTTCCTTAAAATGATGTCTCACCTGTAATAATTATGCTATCGGGGTGTGTGCAGTAAAGACGGATATGGGGGCGCATTATTGCTATGAATTTAATACCGTGGCTTCTTGTTTCAAGATTCTGGTAAGATATTGTTTTATTAATCATAACTCTATGGTCATAAATTTATGCACTATCGGAAAGCTCGTTAAATTATCTTTAATGTGATATCTCATTTGTAATGATTATGCTGCATACATGTGCGTGTGCAGTACATGAAAACTCTCATACTTGATGTATTGGAAATGCATCAAATTTCCCTAAACCTACGTAAACTGGCCAGACCTGGCATATTAGCGCCCTCTTTGTCCGTGTAGGTGCAATTTGCAACATGTCATTTTGAGTCCTACACATTTAAAGATACTACACACATCTCATTCACAAAACCATTACGAATGAGGCATCATTTTATTGAAAAATTATCACGCTTCCACATGATGTTGAACCTCATTATGATTATGATTAGTAAAGTATTAAAAAGTGTCAAAATCCTCAAAATACAATTGGAATTCTAGCGGTTCCCTCATATCTTGTTGTATTCGTATTAACAATACAATCATGGGACAGGTTTCGGTTTTTCGTTAAAAAGATATTTACGATCGAAGTTTTCAGACGTTAAATAATCCAACGGATCGCGAAAACCGTGTATAAAGTGAGTGCAATGAGTTTTTGAATATCACTTTGCTTTTTTGCTCATTACTCGGCCATATAACGTCCGTTTGACTTGAAATTTTCACACAATACCCTGTGGACATATCAGATAACAACAATATACATTGTACTAACCATTTATCACTTTTTGCACATTTCAACAAAGTTACAAGATCCCTTTAAGATATCTCTACACAAATTCGTTTTTGGATGCAACGCCTTCAATTTCACACAATCAAATGCATTTTGTAACATTTCACTAATATCCTCCCCAATATTCACATGTACGGCTGTCATAATCATTACAAGTGAGGTGTCAGTGGAAAGATAATTGAACAGGATTTCTTCTGATACCATTTTAAACAGTATCTCTTCATTTTTTAAGTTATCGTCGAAATGATTTGAACTTGAGAAAACCGTGATATGAGAGACATACCTTCCGTCTGAAGCTTGGAGGCTCATTTTGCGACATTTCACTTCTGATCTTCCCCGATTCTCAAATATATTGCGCATACCCCGTACTCATGATGCTTGCGAATTTGGTATTTAAAAAAAAAAAAGAATACACACCCTTTCAAGTGATACCAAATATAACCTACATGAGTTCATAAGAAAATAGAAATAATCGATCAAACTTGAGTTTCCGAACTTTTTTGTAAGGGTTTAGACTCCCGCCTGATACAAATGCCCCATAATGGGATTGTTCACTGGACTTGTCTTAATTATCTTTACAGCGACGTCTTTATATTGTTTCCATTCATTGTTTTCTCTACATTCGTTTTATTCTCAGGGACAGAGTTTATCTGTTCCCTTTTATATAAGCCTCCATTATGATCACACAATATACGATAGCTTTTCAAGAAAATTGTGAGGTATTTAAAGGGGAAGTTCAGTTTTGGTATAGAGGGCACTGCACGAAATAATTTGGAAAAGCATTCATCTTTTATGGCATAATAAACTTTATTTGATCAAAATCGGTTCAGAAACGGCTGAAATAACAATCAATTTATCCGATCGGTATGAACCTGGGCCCCAGATTTATTCGATGATTTTTGTTTTTAATTTAAAAAATGCTTACACTTTTTTTCAAAAATGCTCAAAAGAGATTTAAAATACTTGTTGAGGATCTCGCTATTTAATCATTACTTTAGCAAAACATCACAGGCATAATTTTGTGTGAAAAATTGTTTAAACCAATGCTCATTTAGAGAGCGCCGTATTGTGTTTTAATGGCTTTAGAAAAAAAATGATAACAGGCTTTTTACTTAGTCGTTTGTAATGTTCTATACTTTTCGAGCATGGTGTTAACTCGGAACTTAATTTAGCTCATATGTATTTCGTGGTAAAAGAAGCAGGATAAAGATGTCCGATAGTAGGATTCGAACCTTGGATCCCACGCGTCCAAGTAAGACGCGATACCGACTAAGCTAACTCGCATCAGGGCAATTCCACGGTAACGGAAGGACATTTAGACGCAATTTTTGAAATTTAATCAAATAATTCCAGGATCCTGCTTATGATTCATCACCCGATTCACAAAAAGCACACTGTATGCCACCGTAAAAGGTGACAAAAGGCACACGGTATAATACTGAAGGGATGACATCTTCTGTAATCTGATGGACACGGTGGGTTACCGTCCCTTTCCATAATCTGTCTTCCAACCATGCCGACTGCATTATAACGTACTGTAAATGTGTACAGTGATCCTATCTTGATAGTCTATTTTCAGACCCGTTTATGAATAATTCATGCACTGCATGAGCAATTGACCACATTCCTCACAAATGGACAAATAAGATTAATTGTTGCAAATTAAAAGAGACAAGGTTAAAATTAGTCTATAGCCTACGTACTTGCCTACAAAATTTATGATTCCAGTCTAGAGGTCTTCCTTCCTCCCCTTCTCTCTCCACCCCACACACACCCTCCTCGTCCTTTCCCACCCTTGTCCCTCCTCTCCCCACCCTCACACTCCCTCCCTCTTCCTTCCCCGCCTCCTTCTCTCCCCTCCCCGCCCACACACACCCCCTCTTCCTTCCCCGCCTCCTTCCCTTATCTCCCCACCCACACACACCATCCCTCTTCATTCCCCGCCTCCCTCCATCCCCTCCCCACCCATACACACCCTCCCTCTTCCTTCCCCGCCGCCTTCCCTCCTCTTCCCACCCCCTCACACCCTCCACGTCCTTCCCCACCCTTGTCCCTCCCCTCCTGACCCCCACACCCTCCCTCTTCCTTCCCCACCTCCTTCCCTTCTCTCCATCCCCTCCCCACCCACACACACACCCTCCTTTTTCCTTTCCCGCCTCCTTCCCACCTCTCCCCACCCACACACACCATCCCTTTTCCTTCCCCACCTCCCTCCATCCACACCCTCCCCCTTCCTTACCCGCCTCCTTCCCTCCCCTCCACACCCACACACACCTGCCCTCTACCTTCCCCGCCTCCTTCCCTCTTCTCCCCACCCCCCACACACCCTCCCTCTTCCTTCTCCATCTACCCCCATCCCCTCCACACCCCACACACTCCCTCTTCCTTCCGCGCCTCCTTTCCTCCCCTCCTCACCCCACACACCCTCCCTCTTCGTGCCCCACCTCCTTCCCTCCCCTCCCCACCCCACACACCCTCCCTCTTCCTTCCTCGCCTCCTTTCCTCCTCTCCCCACCTACACACACCCGCCATCTTCCTTCAACGCATCCTTTCCTCCCCTCCCCACGCGCAAACACCCTCGCTCTTCCTTCCTCGCCTCCTTCCCTCCTCTCCCCACCCACACACACCCTCCCTCTTCCTTCCCCGCCTCCTTCTCTCCCCTCCCCGCCCACACACACCCTCTTTTTTTTCCTTCCCCGCCTCCTTCCCTCCTCTCCCAACCCCCACACACCCTCCCTCCTCTCCCCACCCACACACACCATCCCTCTTCCTTCCCCACCTCCCTCCATCCCCTCCCCACCCACACACACCCTCCCTCTACCTTCCCCGCCTCCTTCCCTCCTCTCCCCACCCCCACACACCCTCCCTCCTCCTTCTCCACCTGCCACCATCCCCTCCACACCCCCCACGCACACACTCCCTCTTCCTTCCTCGCCTCCTTCCCTCCTCTCCCCACCCCCACACACCCTCCCTCTTCCTTCTCCACCTGCCACCATCCCCTCCACACCCCCACGCACACACTCCCTCTTCCTTCCTCGCCTCCTTCCATCCCCTCTCCACCCCACACACCCTCCCTTTCCCTTCCCCACCTCCTTCCATCCTCTTCCCACCCCCTCACACCCTCCACGTCCTTCCCCACCTCCTTCCCTTCTCTCCATCCCCTCCCCACCCACACACACACCCTCCTTTTTCCTTTCCCGCCTCCTTCCCACCTCTCCCCACCCACACACACCATCCCTTTTCCTTCCCCACCCCCTCCATCCCCTCCACACCCTCCCCCTTCCTTACCCGCCTCCTTCCCTCCCCTCCACACCCACACACACCTGCCCTCTACCTTCCCCGCCTCCTTCCCTCTTCTCCCCACCCCCCACACACCCTCCCTCTTCCTTCTCCATCTACCCCCATCCCCTCCACACCCCACATACTCCCTCTTCCTTCCGCGCCTCCTTTCCTCCCCTCCTCACCCCACACACCCTCCCTCTTCGTGCCCCCCTCCTTCCCTCCCCTCCCCACCCCACACACCCTCCCTCTTCCTTCCTCGCCTCCTCTCCCCACCTACACACACCCGCCATCTTCCTTCAACGCCTCCTTTCCTCCCCTCCCCACGCGCAAACACCCTCGCTCTTCCTTCCTCGCCTCCTTCCCTCCTCTCCCCACCCACACACACCCTCCCTCTTCCTTCCTCGCCTCCTTCCCTCCCCTCCCCACCCACACACACCCTCTTTTTTTCCTTCCCCGCCTCCTTCCCTCCTCTCCCAACCCCCACACACCCTCCCTCCTCTCCCCACCCACACACACCATCCCTCTTCCTTCCCCACCCCCCTCCATCCCCTCCCCACCCACACACACCCTCCCTCTACCTTCCCCGCCTCCTTCCCTCCTCTCCCCACCCCCACACACCCTCCCTCTTCCTTCTCCACCTGCCACCATCCCCTCCACACCCCCCACGCACACACTCCCTCTTCCTTCCTCGCCTCCTTCCCTCCTCTCCCCACCCCCACACACCCTCCCTCTTCCTTCTCCACCTGCCACCATCCCCTCCACACCCCCCACGCACACACTCCCTCTTCCTTCCTCGCCTCCTTCCATCCCCTCCCCACCCCACACACCCTCCCTTTCCCTTCCCCACCACCTTCCATCCCCTCCCCACCCCACACACCCTCCCTCTTATTTCCTCGCCTCCTTCCCTCCTCTCCCCACCTCCACACACCCTCCCTCTTCCTCCCCCGCCTCCTTTCCTCCCCTCCCCACGCGCACACACCCTCCCTCTTCCTTCCCCACATCCTTCCCTCCTCTCCCCACCCACACACAACCTCCCTCTTCCTTCCCTCCTCTCCCCACCCACACCCCCCTCCCTTTTCCTTCCCCATCTCCTTCCATCCCTCCCCACCCCACACACCCTCCCTCTACCTTCCACGCCTCCTTCCCTCCTCTCCCCACCCCCACACACCCTCCCTCTTCCTTTTCCACCTGCCTCCACCCCCTCCACACCCCTACACACACACTCCCTCTTCCTTCCCCGATGAATAAATGATAAAATGTTTGAAAATATACAAAACATATTTAGGTCAAACCGTTTACAAATAATGAATGTGCACACTAATACAGATAAACAGAAGTCAACATGCATTTGGTTTGCAGGGCCCCTTTATTCTTTATGCTTAGGGAACGTTCAAGTTGACAATTTCTAAAAATAGATTTTGTATGAAATCACTCATCACTCTTATTGGATAAAGAATACTTCCATGTTTTTTATCTGTTTCATCTTCTGCACACATGCAAATCACACCCAATTACATGCAAGTCACAAACGAAACAACCTCGAACTTCCAAGTCATAATTATAAAAAGAGGCGCTGGACATCACGATTTAAAGACAAATTAATATTTATTATAGATCATCCTTGTTAACCTAGCAACATCATTCTTACAGGATTCTAGATGAGTGCTCACATTAACTGTGCGTATATGCATTTGAACTTCAATCCCTGTAACAATGACAATTCAGGCAAGTAGAAATGTACATAAACATAAAATAATAATAATAATAAATAATAATAATATAAACATTTTATATTCAATATATTTTTCAAACAACAAATAAGTTGACATGAACATAATTAATCCCAATTACTATACAGTGGAACCTCGTTATAACGAGGTCAGATATAACACAATCCACTTATAACAGGGTGCTTTTCCCGGTCCCACAGCTCTTAGTATTTCTTTGTTTTTTTTACCCTGATATAACAAGGTAGTTTTCACAGTCCCAAGGACCTCGTTATAACAAACAATGTTTACAGGACTTGCTGTAGGACAAATATTAGTTTACTCATGCAACTTTGGTTTTAATTACATTTTAAAGTTCAATAAATATATGTGAAATAAGAATCATTCAATTTCAAATGTGCTCATAGTTGTACAATTTGATATCAAAATATTTTATTTATACAGGGTGGCCCTTCAAAAAAAAACAGAACGGGACACTTATTATTATATTACTATTAATTTATTATTATTAAGTTACTAAGTAAACATGTCATTCGGTCGGATAGGGTGTAATTTCTAATAAACAACAATACCAAGAAAAGTACGTTTAGACATGCATTTTTTTTATGGTGCTTTGAGTCAATGCTTGATGAAGGAAAAGTCTTACTGGCTGTCATATTTTAGGCCCATTTAGACAGTGGGCCAACACGTCAATATGTCTTCAACAATTGGTTTTCATAACCTTTATTTGGGGAGGATGTAAAATGTGTTGCATAATGGACAATTATGGACAATAGCTAAAACTCTTTCTCACAAGCACAAATGTTGTGCATTTTGGAAAAACATGCATCTCCATGAAGTGACCATTTTTGCATATAATTAGCAAATAATAATGCACATGTTACATACATGCATGTACATGTTAATGTAATGTATACATTTCAAACAAAATTAAACATAAAATGGCCTCACTGAACTGAAAACTAAAATTAACAATAGTTATTTTAATCCATCAAGAATAAACACTCAAATTGGCAACATCTTATTTTAACTTGCCATGTTTTACAACTAAATATACAATTGTTCCAAGTTCATCAAAACTACAGTCTTCTTTTTTTTTGCCTAGTTGCCAATTTGACGTTACACAGTGAAAAATAGCGTGTTACCAATTTGAATATTAGAAACAGTCACGAAACTCACGATGCAAAAAAAAAAATATATATATAATTCATAGCAAATAATTTTAATTAAAAGGTACAATAATAAAGTAGTCTTAGAGCACAATTATTTGTATCACTTGAAACTTTCATTTCATCTATATTCCATACCTGTAAGTTCTTTGCTATATATTAAGTGTACGTTTACACAAAAAAACAATGGTAAATTACTAATTATTGAATGCATAAACTGCACTTGTAAAACTGCAAGTTGACATTCCATTTAAATCCACTTGAGAATAATAAATATTTCAGGACACAAACACTCAAATTAGGCAATTGGCAACACTAAAGTGGCAATTCCTAATTCTAATTTGACTGACAAAAAAAGGTTGATTGATTTCAAGTTCACCGTAAGTTCTGTATTATACCTGTATTGCCAATTAAAAGATTAGAGTTTGATGACGATTTCCGTGTAACTTCAACATACACAGAGGCAGTTTGACACCAGCTCTCCACAAGACAGAACAGCCAAACCACAGAGAGAGGTGATTAGAATTCCAGAGAGTGACATGGGACAAAACCAATTGTTATCACCTTGAAGATTTCAAACTTAGATAATAGAAGATCTTTTGTTACTATGGACACACCATATTACTAGTGGTGTTGATTCAACCGCAGTTTCTCTGTTGTTACCTGAAATCTATTTGGGTTAAAAATATGATATCAAAGGGGTAGTTTAGTTTGGTAGAGAGGGAGCTGCACATCACAAATTTGTGTGAGGTAATCAAAAACTGAGTGTTGAATTTGGGAGAACATGCCATTTTAATAGTAGAATAAACTTTTTTCATCAAAATCGACCCAGAAACGCCATATCTATTTGATCTGATAATTATTTGGGGCCTCAATAATTCGATTATTTTTTCAAAAAATAAAAAATGATTGCACTTTTTTTAATAATTGTCAAAATAACTTTTAAAATAGTTGCTGATCTTTCTGTTTAATCATCATTACAATAAAATATCACATGCATAATGTAATCATCATTTCAAAAAAAATATAATTTTGTATGACAATGGTTGAAACCAATGCCATTTTAGAAAAGCGCCCTCTTGTGTAAAAAATGACTCTTTTTGAATAATGACAGGCGTTTTACTTAGTCGTTTGTAATTTTGTATACATTTTCGAGCATGGTGGAGTTGTGACAATTATTTTATAATGTTACTGTCCAGGTTTGGTTACTAAAGTTCAGCCTTACCAAAACTAAACTACCCCTTTAATAATGTTTGTATTTCCTGAATGAACCTACCTTCTATGAAACTTGATCAATCCGAAATCATGTTTAAAGGTAAATACCAGCTTTGGTCAAATTTAATTTTATTAACCAAAACGTGCACCATTACGGAACAAAGTAATAGTTTATAACTTCACGATGCTCGAAAAGTATACATAATTACAAATGACTAAGTAAAACCGTTGTTATCATTCAAAAAGAGCTGTTACAACTTACAACGCAAGGGGTGCTTTTTAAAACAAAATAACAAACATTGGTTTTAGTCTTTGTTCTTACAAAATTGTGCATTTAATGTTTTGCTCAATAGAAATATCATCAACGACTTTTTAAAAAGCTATTCAGATTGTTTTTACAGTAGTCTACGAGCATTTTTTATTTATTTCAAAGCCTCAACAATTTAAAATCTAACCGTCCTGATATCTGTCCAGGCCGGACCGATATAATAATTTACCAAATATATCAATTAGTAGGCGGTTTCCCGGCAAAATTTGTAACGCCCCGTATTAGTAAAAACATATTCTTTTATATGATTGGTAGTAAGAGCTTCAATTTCATTTTTTGAGAGGGGGGCGTTTCCAAAACTAGTCTTGAGATTACAAGGAACAATCAACGGCTCTTTGAAGATGTCGAAGTGTGCTTCACTACGATAACGGTGGTCGAAATCATTGTCACATCCGCGTCTACATCAGACCGTACCATTCTTGCCGTGACTGTCGCTGAAATGGGTGCTATGTCCGCCCTGACACATCAAAGCTGTCCTGATGGTGACTCCGATTGCTTAATTCATCACCTCATCCAGTCCAATGGTTGAAACTGGCTCCACGGCAGGCCCCACTCTGCAAATACCCTGGCTGGATGGAGAGCAGCTGTAGTAAAAAACAAATACGTACTTCATATAATTTTGTATAGACTCAAATGCATTTGAGCCATTGGCATTGTCCCATTGTCACTGACACTAATCATTAAATTGTTATCTCTGGTTCGAAAATCTACTGTTTTAGTTTTTAAATTCAATCTAAATACGTTATTACAAAGAATCTAAGTCCCATACAGGTTTACCAAATGAGGAAACTGACATTTCAACAGGAGACTGGCATTAAAGTGTGTACTTTCAAGTTCATCTCCGACTCGGAATGGATGAACATTTGAAGACATAATGTATGGATGGGTTTGCACTACGAGTAGTACAATTTCCAGTAAATGTACTTTTTTTCATAAAATTTTACAGCATATTACACGGCTATCCCATTGAGGGACCTCAAATTAGAAATCATATTTGGCAACTTTATCCATCCTATGAACCGAAAGACTCGGCATGCTCTAACAATGCACAAAACCGCTGCCAGTCTATAAGCACAGTATCCATTTCAATGTGGAACAGAGAGCCGGGGAAAATCATAGATAGGCCTATTTGCCATAACATGTACCGGTACTCATTTGTACGCTTCCTCTTTGGCCAAGAAAAAATGTGGCATGAGCAAATGTGTCATGCAAATAAACATACCTTAAGTTCTTAGTGTTCTTTCTGCTCCACTGGAAAAGTGAAATGTGCTCTCATGCCGTCAACAGTTCCATGATCTTGAATTAGTCCTTAAAAAATGTATATAAATCGGAACAAAATTTGAATTATAAAGAGAATTCATTTCAAAAATATAAACTGGTTATTGGCAAATTTAAAATTAGATACATTTTTGAAAGCTTTATGATTAAGGGCTCTGATGTTTAAATGAAACTGTAATTCATTATGCATGTGAATCTCCTCGTCAACTTAAAACTCTCACTCAGTTATCAAATTGCATGTGTGAATTTCCTTAAGATGGAATGTATGTGTGTAAATTGTTAACAGTTGGCTTTTATTTGATTTATTTGCTCCAACATATTTGAAATCGGGTATAAAACCGGCAAAGTTCATTCAGTGGTTGAACATGAAATCAATATCTGAGAGAATGAACAACACAATGTTGCTGTCATGACAAGTTCAATGCAAATCTTTCACAGCTTAACATAAACTAAACAAAAATGTATTTTCAACTGATCATAGTCAATTTCATCACTCACATAACATTCTAAAATTAATTAATTCTGCATTTGTTTCTTAGACTATATCACAAATCAAGAGGTCCTCATAACTGGCAGGCAATACAAAATGTTAGTACTTAGGAAAGTATTTGGTACTACAAGTACTAGTATGATTGAGAGACCCCCAAAATCTGCACCCCAATACATTTCTAACAGTTTTAGACTTAAACATGGGACAAATTTCTTGAAACTTTATTCACCCAATGAGAAAATAGTGCAGATTCCGCTGCGATTTTCAGATTTGCAATGTATTAATTGATTTTTGAAATAGCGGTTACAAACGCACGCATTGTTTTTTAGCTTCACAAGTTCGAAGTGGTTTAAATACCGGCACCCCCTCAATATTTACGTACGTAAACGTTTGTACATCGAGTCAATGGCGTAGCTCGCGAGCATGCGCGCCGTACACGGCGCTCCCTTGTCAAAATGTACGCGCGGTTTTGACAAAGACTCGGAAGCATGCTCGCGAGCTACGCCATTGACTCGATGTACAAACGTTTACGTACGTAAATATTCGTACATATACATCGTGAGCAAGCTGCGCCGGCAATCTCGTAAGCGCTTGCAATCTCCTAATACATGTAGTTATCGATAAGACGTTATTGAACAAGCGCTAGAGTTCTCGTTCCTATACTCAAGAAAACTATTTTTTTGCTCGAACTACCCATTCAAAATTACCTTGGGCTTTTAAATATGGATATTTGTTGCTTTGGTACTCATTTATTTTCTCAAAATATGTTTTTTGGGATTTTTTTGCCGATCTTTTCCGATCTTCCGATTTTTCTGCATGATCGGAAAATCGGCAGAAACGATCCGATCAGGCCTGATCGGATCGGAATCGGATGCCGATCCGATAATCGGTTACAGCGTTAGCTTGAAGTTTTAAGAAATCACTTCTTCACCTTCAAACTAAAGATCATATTTCTCATTATTCTAAAATGGGAATTAAAAGTACCTTTTACATCAGAAAGCTCAAGGTAAGTTTCAAAATGTGTTCTATTCTACCCTCCTACTATCCAGTTGGCTTATTTGGTTAGATAATGCTTTATTATAGCTAAAAATATGTTTACATCTTTGGTAATCTCACAAACTTGTTTACTGTGCATTATATATTATATAATGGTCTCAGTCTTAGAGTGCGTACGAGTCGCGGTCAGTGCTAGATGAAAATTCCAACTGTACGGTAGCTATGATCAGCGCTGTGCGTAAGCACAGCACTGTGAAGCGACGTCGATCGAAACTTGCAGAGATTTTGCGATGAGGTGTTTTAGCACCTTTAACCATCTCATTTTTAAATTCTATCTACTTCTAGTACCGACTGAAACCCCCAACCTACCGTACATCATATTTTATTTCTTTAAAAAGAATGATAACTTACCTCAAATTGATGATTTATCTCGTAGTGCTTGTTAGAATCCGGCTTTTTTTTTCGATCGCTGCAATAATGACGGCACCCCATACTCATCGCGGCAATAATGACGTCACCTCAAAACTCATCGGCATCGCATAGCGCATGCGCTGTGCGATGCCGATGAGTATGGGATGCCGTCATAGAGTGGTGAAGTGTGATGTCATAAATGATGTCATAAACAATTTTTTTTGAATTTTCAAATTTGGACTTCATTTTCAGGAGGAGCATAACAAATAATGTCCAAATACCGAAAATCAAAGGAATAGATTTCGTATTGGCCGAGATATGCCCATCCAAATGATTTTTTGGTCAATGGGCAATCAGTGTTATAGTGCACTGGTTCCTAAATTTAGGAACCAGTGCATTATAACACTGATTAGCCAATTGAAGTAAAATTCATTCGGATGGGCATATCTCAGCCAATACGTAACCTATTCCTTTGATTTTCGGTATTTAGACATTATTTGTTATTTTTTTTTTTTTTTTTCTTTCACCTTTCCAGGCATTTATTGATTTCACTTCAAGTTCCATACAGTTTAACAAATCATGTTTCAATAATTTTCTCTTTTACATCAATTTAGACATTACAAATATGTTTTTATCATAAATGGTAAATAATACATTTTTTTTTTGTTTTCTTTATGCAAGTAATCATTTATTTGTATGCGAGCGTGAACTTCATTTAAGAATGTAAACCATAGTTTTGTGCTTCTTTCATCTTTTCCTGATTGATTTCTGATAACTATCATTTTATATATGCTCCAAAAAGCTATAGTTAAAATATCATTGATTTTGTCTTCTACATTTATTTTCAGTAATGTGAATACATTCATTTCTACATTTACATTATAAACATATTTTACCATTTGCGTAAAGTTTCTAAAAAATATTTCATTCATTTTACATTCCAATAGAGCATGACATAAATCTTCTCGACAATGGCAAGTTTCACATGTATCACTATCGCTAAGTTTCCACAAAAATAATTTTCTTTTTACTGCGATCAAATTATAAATTACTTTAAAGTTAAATTGTCTTAATTTGTTCTCCTTAATGCACACAACATTTCTTTTATAAACATATTTCCAATCAACATAACAATCTAATTTCTTTACCCAATATGATGGGCCTTCAATTGTGTTTCCATTTTTCGAAAGAAAAATATAAAATAATTTACTTGGTACTTTTTGAATAAGTCTTTCTTTTCCTCCAATCAAAACTGTTGGTATTTCTAAACATATTGGTTCTTTCACATTACTCATCCATACTTTGGGTATCGCTTTTTGTAATTTAAAATATTCAAACATTACAATTACTTTTGATTTCTTATTACGAACATTTTCTATTAATGTTGATGTTGTAATAAATCTATTATCAAAACAAACATTTTTCAAATAGCTTATTCCACTTGAGTACCAGTTCTTAAAAAAGAAAGGTTTCTTTTCAAATACTACATATTTATTATACCACATAATCTGTTTATCTAAATCAACACTATTATTTTCATTTTGTGTATTCATAATGACCCATGATTTCAGTATTTCTAAATAAAACGGTGGCAATTTGTTAACAAAGTATGTGTCTACCATGAATACATCAATAGAACAATTCATAATTAACTTTAGCCCACCTAAAGATTGAAAATAATAATTTGACATCTCTTTCCAAAAGCCATCTGAACCATCTAATATTTTACCAAGCCATTTTAATCTGAAACTTATAATCAACTTTTCAATATCGATCATCTTAATACCACCTTCATGATAGTCTTTAATAATTGTTTCTCTTTTAACTTTGTCTATTTTTGAATTCCAAACAAAATTATACAAAATTTGTTCTAATCGTTTTCTTACATGTTGTGGTACCGAACAATACATTATCAAATGAACAACTTGACTAATGAGCAATGTTTTTACAATAAGTACTCTACCAAAAAGTGTAAGGTTTCTTTTTTTCCAATTATCTACAATTCTTTGAATCTTTTGTAATTTTGTTTCCCAATTCTTTTTTACCACCAGTTCCAAATCAGTACTTATATGGACTCCTAAATATTTTACGCTACCTTCAGTCCATTGTAGTCCATATTCATGAAAATCCCATCTTTGTTGTATTGGGCCTAACCATTTCAATATTGTTTTATCTTTATTAATAAGGGGACCGGCTGCCTTTCCAAATGATTCTAGTTCTTTCATAATATATCTTAAAGATGATTTTTCCCGAAAAAATAACGATGTATCGTCTGCATATTGCAGCACTTTTAATTCTATTTTTTTATCACCATACAAAATACCTTTAATTTGTTCATTCTGTCTAATCTTTTCTGCCATTATTTCTACGGCCAATATAAACAACATTGCAGATAGAGGACAGCCTTGTCTTATTCCTCTACCTATCTGAAAACTTCTAGTTTTCCACCCGTTAACCAATACTGAACTTTTTACATCATTATACATCAATTTTACCCAATTACAAAAATCTACTCCTAAGTTAAAATGTCTCAAACATTCTTCTATAAACTGAAATTCAATAGTATCGAAGGCTTTTTTAAAATCCACCATCATAAATGCACCTTCAAACCCATTTTCATACACAAATTCAAACACATCTTGTGTTAGTCTTACATTAAAACCACTTAATCTATTTTTTATATAACCAACCTGATTCTCATGTATAATACTTGGTATAACTTTTTGCAGTCTGCTCGCCATAACAGCAGCCATTATCTTATAATCATAATTCAACAATGTTATCGGTCTCCAATTATTCAAATTTTCTATTTCTCCTTTTTTATAAATCAATGTAATAATTCCGTACTTTTGCGTATCTGACATCATACTTTTATTAAAATTTTCATTCAGTGCATTAACAAAAATATACTCAATATCGTTCCAAAATACTTGATACAATTCTATTGTTAAACCATCTCCACCTGGAGCCTTATTCTTTTTCATCTGAAATATTACTTTACGACATTCTTCTATTGTTATTAAACCTTCACAATTGTTCTTATCTATTTCGGATAATTTATTAACTCTACATTGTTCAAAATATTTATTAATCTCAGTTAATTCTATTTTTTTACTAGCGTACAAACTTTCATAGAATGACACTACCTCATTCTGTATCTCATCTTGTTTTTCAATAAACTTTCTATCTTTTCTCAACCTTACAATATTATTTTTCTCACCATTTTTCTTTTCTAAACCCATAAAATATTTAGTGTTTCTTTCACCTTCTTCAATCCACTTAACTCGTGCTCTAATTGATGCTCCTTTACTATCTTTTACATACATTTCTTCCAATTTATTTTTCGTTCGAATATATTCATCTTTAGTGTCTTCATCTATTCTATCTTCAACGTCTACTATATTTTGAAGTATTTTAATTTTTTGTTCTAATTTTTTCCTTAACACATCAGCATTTTTTTTTTGTTTAGCACAAAATCTTTGTGTAAATTCGCGGGATCTTATTTTTATAAGTTCCCATCTTTCAGAAAAACTAACATTCTTTTTTTTAATATTATCAACAATGTTTCTTATTTGCTCTTTATAATCATCATCCTTAAGAACATTATTATTTAATTTCCAATATCCGGGACCTTGCTGTTTTTTCCCTAACATTAATTTTATAAAAATAGCATTATGGTCGCATCGTATTGCTGGACGAATATCTGTTGCTACTACCTTAGAATTTAAGTTATTACTTATTAACCAATAATCAAGGCGTGATGCAACATTCAAAAATAAATTTCTCCACGTAAACTGTTTTTTTAGTGGGTTTCTTTTTCTCCATATATCACATAAATCAAATTTTTTAATCAAACATTTTAAATTTATAGGGGTCTTATAATAATTATTTTTGTTCTCTTTTACATCATTATGAGTACAAAGTATTGAATTATAATCTCCACCTATTACCAATTCGTGGTGTTGCTTTCTATTTTTTTGAATCCAACAAGCAATTTTTTTAAAAAACTGTTCTCTAAATTTTTTCTCTGTTGGTGCATAAATATTAACAATACATAATTTACAATTATTCCCTATAACATTCATCATAATTGCTCTTCCATCTGGATTAAGCAAAACACTTTCAGATGTTATTTGTAAAGGAAAAGTACTAGATATTAAAATTGCCACGCCTCTGGAGTGGTTAGTTCCATTACCAAAAAAACATTGTCCTTTCCATTCATTTCTAATTATTTTTAAAATGTCGTCCGTCCAGTACGTTTCTTGTAATAAAATAATATCTGATTTTTGGTGTTTACACCAAAGGAGTATTTCGTCTCGCTTCTCTTTGCTACGAAGTCCACGGACGTTTAAACTAATCAAATTAAAATGTTGTTCTGAAATTGTCATTATTTACATATATTTACACATATTTACATGAAAATTCCAACTGTACGGTAGCTATGATCAGCGCTGTGCGTAAGCACAGCACTGTGAAGCGACGTCGATCGAAACTTGCAGAGATTTTGCGATGAGGTGTTTTAGCACCTTTAACCATCTCATTTTTAAATTCTATCTACTTCTAGTACCGACTGAAACCCCCAACCTACCGTACATCATATTTTATTTCTTTAAAAAGAATGATAACTTACCTCAAATTGATGATTTATCTCGTAGTGCTTGTTAGAATCCGGCTTTTTTTTTCGATCGCTGCAATAATGACGGCACCCCATACTCATCGCGGCAATAATGACGTCACCTCAAAACTCATCGGCATCGCATAGCGCATGCGCTGTGCGATGCCGATGAGTATGGGATGCCGTCATAGAGTGGTGAAGTGTGATGTCATAAATGATGTCATAAACAATTTTTTTTGAATTTTCAAATTTGGACTTCATTTTCAGGAGGAGCATAACAAATAATGTCCAAATACCGAAAATCAAAGGAATAGATTTCGTATTGGCCGAGATATGCCCATCCAAATGATTTTTTGGTCAATGGGCAATCAGTGTTATAGTGCACTGGTTCCTAAATTTAGGAACCAGTGCATTATAACACTGATTAGCCAATTGAAGTAAAATTCATTCGGATGGGCATATCTCAGCCAATACGTAACCTATTCCTTTGATTTTCGGTATTTAGACATTATTTGTTATGCTCTTTCTGAAAATGAAGTCCAAATTTGAAAGTTCTAAAAAAGTGTTTTTATGACGTCATGGCTTCTGTACTCTATTATTGCAGCGATCGAAAAAAAAAAGCCGGATTTTAACAAGCACTACGACTCGAGATAAATCATCAATTTGAGGTAAGTTATCATTTTTTTAAAGAAATAAAATATGATGTACGGTAGGTTGGGGGTTTCAGTCGGTACTAGAAGTAGATAAAATTAATAAATGATATGGTTAAAGGTGCTAAAACACCTCATCGCAAAATCCCTGCAAAGTTCCGATCGACGTCGCTTCACAGCGCGCTGTGCTTACGCACAGCGCTGATCACAGTTAACTGTACCGATGAGTTATCCATGTCTTATATCACTTTAATAATACAATTTGTTTCTGGCAATATTTTTTATTCATATCTCATATGATACTACATGCAAAATCTTAGATTGTAAATACAATGCATTCATAATTTATGCCTTGCCCTTGCATCTGCAGTTCTGCACTTAACTTCATACTAACATAAACAATGAATAGGTGGGACTGGGACTGAACTCACCGGAATTACTGGATTTCACTGTCTTCATCGTCTTAATCTTGTATTTTGCCCACTCACTGCCATTGTGCTTCCTTATTCTAGGATTACAGATTATGTCTACAAGCCCTCTCTCTCATCCATGGTGTTACATTATATTAGCTGAGGACTCTCAAAATACTGTATAACTGAAGAAATATGATCGACAGTGCAGTGACGGCCGGCTGATAACAAGAAAATAACAATAGTACAGCTCTATGCCTTTTCCCTAGAAAAATACGGCTAGTCAGCCGCCCGTAGATGGCGTACTTCCACTTGTTTACACGGTGAAATATATTTTTAATAAGCGTGAATCATTTCATGCATTACTGTATTTTGAATGTCGAGGCAAATTACCTGTTTAACAAGTTGTACGAATGACAACAAACATTAAATAAATATTATCTTACTGTATATGACAATAAGCAATTTTGTAAAAGAATTGATACTGGTTATTTTCTGAACATTTGTAAAGAAAATTGATAACAAAACGTGTTCTGAATTTCTAAAACATAATCAGCACACATGATCTCAAATTAAAAATAGAACTGACAAGCATTCTGACATAATTTAGTTTTAGTTCATAACGTAATATTACACATCAATGCTTGGATAGGAAAAATCTTTGCCTGAACTCATCTAAATATCGCAGCTGGTTGAATTCACATTATGATCTATTCAACAGATGATATTACTTTGTCTTTTATGACGCATTACATTCAAGCTAACTCTTGTTGTGTTTTATCGACTCTCCCGTTCTCCTGCAGAAACACTCAATCCGTCGGATAGGATGACTAATGGACGTCCCGTGTATAAGATAAATTAGTGACACCAATAACTTAGTTAACTCTGCCTCGAATATAGTGAGGTGTTATTTTGTTGACAAAAGTTTCACATCAGGTGCACATTACAACTAAATTAAAGTAGCCTAATTATTTTTATGAAGTCATGAGTTTCAGCTCGTAATGACACGCCTTTCTAGTGCATCAGTTGTAAACATCCGTCATATTATCAATATGAGGACTCAGCTGTATATCCAAATACATGTATTAGTCTTTCGATTTACAGGAATTTCTAAGGAAATAAAATCCCTTATTGCGCATTGCTTTGATCAAGATGATATGTTGACTATCCTTCCAGTTAGATAACAACAAGCATTCCTCAATTGAAATTATTTTCGTTTCGCTATCAAAAATAATTTTGTTAACTGACTCTATATTTAGGGTAAGCCTTGTATGATTTAAGAGACATTTTATTTTTAGTGTGGTAAATAATTGTAAACATAGTTGCGAGGGAAGACAAAGCAAAGAACAAAAGTTACATTAAAAGGTGTGTCAATTTATTACCTACAATCATAGGCGATCACGGACGGGGGGGGGGGGGGGGGGTATGCCCTACCCACTCAGAATTATCCCATACAAACAACACATTTACTTTAACATGACTAACTACAAGTCCGTTTAGTGGGGTATAGTGTAGATGTCATGACTGACTTGACAAGTAGTCGGGGCTCAAGTCCATTATTCTCCTTCTAGTCAGCTTCTTAGACTACATGTAGTACCCTCCATTCGAGGGGTTCCGGCAGGGGCAGGGGCAGGGGCCGTGGAACAGTTTTGAAAGTGTGTGTGTGGGGGGGGGGGGGGGGGGGGGCTGACCACATTTTGACTGTTATGTTGTTCTGTGCTTATTTTTCAAGCCAAAAGAAAAAGAAAGTTCCGCGGTCCCCGTTTGGTAACTCCAAGTTCATGTATTATGCACATATTTCGTAGGTTTTATTCTTCATAAACCCCTTAACTCCCGTATCACGATTTTTGTTGCTCAAAAGACGCTATATTTCGTGCTTGTAGTCAGCTATTAAGACCCCCCCCCCCCCCCCCCACCCCCCCCCCCCCCCCCATTTCAGATTTCCATGCTGCCAATTATTGTTGATGTGTGTGTATGCTACTACTGTTACCACAATCACCACTACCACCAGTACCACTCCCTCATCTCTACAACCACCACCTCCATTACAATCACCATTATATACCCCTAACACCCTCACTACCATCAGCATAACCAGTACTTATATATAACCAATATAAATAATAATAAATTGCATTTATATAGCGCATAATATGAATTAACATCTTTATGCGCTTTACAAAAAGAACAAGTTAATATCATAACAATAAAAAGTGGTGTGGGAGTGGGTCGGACTGACAACAAAAACAGGTCGCATCCGGGATGGGTGGGATGAGGGGAGCAATTGAGGAGTTCCCTCCTTCCCCATCCAATCTCACACCACAATGAGTTTTATTAAATTGTTCTTTTATGCTTGTGTAATTTTGTTTTAAGACCAAAAAATGTGTTTGTGTTTGTGTGTGTCTGTGTGTGTGTGTGGGGGGGGGGGGGGGGGGCGTGGTTCTGCAACCTCTGGTACTATGACGACCACCTCCACTACTGCTACCACTATAACTATTATACCACTACATAACAACTACCGCCACTAACATCTTTACTAAACCACCTCCAATACCCTCACCACCCTACCAAATCCACTACTCACCAGAACATATACCACTTTTACCTCCATCACCACAAACATTGCTTTCAATAACTTGAAAAAAAAATTAAAAAATACCACAAACAGGATCACCACAACAACAACCAGAACCAAAACTTCCCATACCATTTTCAACTAACAGCGTTTTGTTTGTTTTAGGTTGGGAAAACACGCACATTTTTGCTTGTAAAACTTAACACACATTTTTGCATGTATGCATATTTATGTCAAGTCTTTTATGTTTAGTAAACGTACCTACCAACACTACATAATTACACTAATTAAATGTATGACACACATATGCACAAACCAATAAACACAGATAAACTGACATTTGTATTTTCATTGCATGAAATGAACTTTGATAGTCTCAGAAGAGAATCATTTACAACAGATCAATTTGCATTACCGAGTATGCAAAGCATACACAAATGTTCACAATTACTTGATGAAGAGGAAATATCGACAATGACAATATTTAAGTTTCAAATCTCTTAGAAAATTATTATCAGAATCACAACCAAAAAGTAAGCCCCCTCCCCTAATCAAAATAGCGTAACTTTTTAACTAATACATTTGAGTAACACAATTTGGGAGGATTATTTCTTAACTTATGGGCTAACGTCTCCGTGAAAATAAACTTGGTCCGCCATGCCATGCATGAATTAGCACACATCACAGGCGACAATGTCACTTTTTAAAAGTCACAAGAGTCAATAA
The DNA here is from genome assembly GCA_037951105.1 of Echinarachnius parma. Classification (NCBI taxonomy): domain Eukaryota; kingdom Metazoa; phylum Echinodermata; class Echinoidea; order Clypeasteroida; family Echinarachniidae; genus Echinarachnius; species Echinarachnius parma. The sequence goes on along the minus strand of JBAMJV010005132.1, from coordinate 50,383 downwards.
GTGATAATCTTCATAAGTGAAAGTCATTTATGAACCATATTATACACATAATCTTAGGTGCATCAAAACCGAAAAAGTGTTCCAAATGATCCATAAATCATTTTGGGTGCGTTTCAGACCATTTTGAGCATTAAAAAAAATTGCGGAACATAAGCATACCTTCATAACCAAAGATCAATTTAAAGCACATACATTTCATGTAAGAAGGCAAGAAGCCAACATTTATTCATTTCAATCAAAGATAAAAATACAAAATATATACAGATACATACATAAATGCATACATATATTTTAACAATTTAGCATAAGCCATATAAAAATTAATAAAATGAAATGAAAGAACTTTAAAAAGGCCATAGGGCCTTGTGAGTAAATTCTCAGGAAGTCGTATTATTTCAGTTTGGCACAATTAATAAAATGATAATTCACAATCAACAACAATAACAAATAATAAAAAAGAATCTTATTTAAGAGGATCAAATGTATATTACAATATCAATAATTTTGTAGAAAATGGTGTTTGAGCGATTTTTTAAATAATCTTAAATTAGAATGAGACCGAATAGAACTTGGTAACATATTCCAAACATTTGGCAGATTGAAACGAACAGATTTTTTAGCAAGAGTTGTGGTAACTTTATACATATGAAATGAATTACCTATGCGGGTCCGTATGTATGAATATTTTGATTAAGACAAAACATCTCTGAAATATTTAAAGGTAATACATTTTGAAAATAATTAAACCCAAGTAATAACATGTAGTACAAAAATAAATCATAAAACTTCAGAAAGTTCAACATTTTAAATAATGGAGCTGAATGAGCTAAGTAATTACTTTCTGTACAAATTCGTATGGCCTTTTTCTGTAACTTTAATAATGAGTCTATAACAAATTGAGAGGAATTTCCCCATACAACAACACAATATGACAAATGGGGCAATATCAAAGAATTATATACAAATTTCAATGCGAACAAGGGTAAGTAATGCTTAAGTTTATACAAAATTCCAATGCACTTAGAGACTTTATTAATTATATATTCAGTATGTACGCTCCAAGTTAAATGTTTGTCAATAAATACACCAAGGAAATTAACGCTATCTGATTTTTGTAACGAGTTTGAACAAATAGCTATTTCAATATTTTGAAGTGTATTTAATACAGGAATATATTTATTAAAAAATGGAACAAAGTGTGTTTTCTCAAAATTAACTAAAATTTTATTAACATTAAACCAAGTAATAACTTTATTCAATTCAATTTCAATATTCTCTTTTATGTGTTCAGTGTCTGGTTCAGTATAAAATAATGTTGTGTCATCAGCATATAATCCAAAATCAAATTTATCAGAGGATTTAATTATATCATTAATATATAATAAGAATAACAGGGGGCCTAATATAGAACCTTGGGGTACACCTTGTTGGATAGGGGTTTGAGTTGATGAACAATTAGCAAAATGTGTATTAAAGGAGTTCCACGAATACCATAATAATTTAATTTATACAACAATATATCATGATCTACTATATCAAAGGCCTTTGATAGGTCCATACAAATCACTATCCCATAATTATTCAAAGTAATAGCAGAAACAATTTAATTTTGTAAGTCAATTAATGCATGGGCTGTAGAATGATTACGCCTAAAACCATATTGATTATTACAAAGAATGTTAAAGTTACTAAGAAAATAAACAACACGATTAAATACACATTTTTCAAGTAACTTAAACAAACATGGTAAAATAGAAATGGGACGATAATTTTTCAGTAAGTGAGAGTCACCTTTCTTGTAAACAGGTACAATTTTAGCAATTTTTAATTTTTGTGGTACTAAGCCAGTTTCCATAGACTTATTAAAAATATAAACCAACGGTTTTGCAATTTGATGAATAATCCTTTTTATAATAGAAACTTTTAAACAATCATAATCATAAGAAAAAGTATTATTCATGTCACTGGTAAACTTGTAAAACTATAAAAGTCCAAGTGCACATCATGACGTGTCTAAATTTAAAAATAGCCCTAGAATCCAAACGCCTTACCAAAAATCAATGATTATGGTATCATTTTGTTGGAAAAGAAATGTTCTACTCAATCAAATACAAACAATGACATTTGATCGATGATGTTGATGAAATTAACGATTGTAGGTGTTGTATGTGGCAAGAAATGTCACAATGTAAGTTAAATAAAAAGTTTTTACCTTTTGCACTTTACTTCACCATGACATTGCAACATCCTATTTGTTTTCAAATACAGTCAACTCTGTATTAGTTTAATCCGTTGGGGTTGAATGAATTGCTTCAACTAAGAAAGAAATATATAACATCTTTGACTTAGGCGATTATTAGACTTATGCAAATTCGACTTAAGCAGAGTTGACTGTAGGTCTACTTATACAGTACTATCTGTATAGTCTGAACTCATAAAAATATGCAGACATATCGTCAATATTTTCCGATGCAGTCTATGTACGACATCGCTGTAAGAAATACCCCAATTCTCAGTACAAGTCGCTTCATGAAGGCTTCATTACCCCAACGAATTAGCTGTGCCTTTGCATAGATGGCCCGGTCAAAGACAACAGCAATGCTTTCCAGCTGTAGTTGGTATGGTCAAGACAGTACCCATATCTGTTGGGCTTGCATCTATGATGGATAAATATCCAATCTTGGAGTTTGGCCGACTTGATCCCTTGACGCCATCTCAGAAAATGGCAAATGATTAAGAATGACCCCAACTTAGTTCATCCAGTTTTTGTATTCACCTGTCCGACAGTCAAATATCTAGTGAATGCCTTGTAGCATGAGAGGTGGTATCGTAACTCAATGGCTACACAGTCTCAACCTTTGATGTGCCTTAACATATCTTCATTGGGTTTGTTCTCAGCTGCCTTTATCAAACAGTCACTCTACGCACATCATACTTATTTCCTTTACAGCTAGACGCACTGACGATCGAGGAAGGAGGATCTTGCTGAATGCCCGCTACGAGTTCGATCTTAGTCTCTTCTGCGGAGGTTCTGTTGATGATCTTCCATCTCCCAGGTCTCCATTTGCCCTTTAACAAATGAAAGACAGAAAAGAAAGAGGTGGAAACAAAGAGGAATTAAATACTAACAAAACTAGATGGATCTTCAATTATGCCTCCGCCATCACCACGCAATTTTAAAGTGATCCATGTAAATTATCATGCCCAAATAAACATGCGCTGAATTTATAAGGCATATTTGCATATATTTTTAGTCATGTGACCGTGACCTTTGAACTCATGACCCGAAAATCTAATCACATCATTGGCTCTCCAAGATACATACATAAACCAAGATTGGTCTGAATCCGCCAATCGGACCATGAGATCATGAGCTATTTTTGCATGTATAATGAGCCCTATGACCTTTGACCTAAGGACCCCAAAATCTAATCAGATCATTGGCTTCCCAAGATACATACATATATACTAAGTTTGGTAAAAATCTGTCCATTAGTTCTTGAGATAACGCAAGAACAAGCTATTTTTGCATATTAGTGAGCCCTGTGACCTTTGACCTCATGACCCCAAAATCTAATCAGATCATTGGCTCCCCAAGATACATACATATACCAAGTTTGGTAAGAATCCATCAATAGGTTCTTGAGATAATGCAAGAACAACCTATTTTTGCATATACGATGAGCCCTGTGACCTTTGACCTCATGACCCCAAATTATAATCAGATCATTGTCATTCCCATATGTACACTCACACCAAGTTATTCTTGAGATATCGCGAGAATGAAAACGGGACGTACGTACAAACGGACAGACGTACGGATGGACGGATGGATGGACAACCCGAAAATATAATGCCTCCGGCCACTTCGTTGGTGGAGGCATAAAAATAATAAATCAAAGAAACAAATGTCTTTACATAATAATTAGACAAATAATCAAATAGAAAACAAAATGAAGTCTGCAGTTGCTGTCAAGTAAACTGATGTTATGAAGAAGAATTAGCTTTTCATCAAATTTTTCAAGAACATAATGTATAGTGCACCAAGGACTGATAAATGTTAAATGCCCATCTGATAATCGGTTACAGCATTAATACAAAATGTTAGAATATTATGTTAGAAAAATTATCAAAACTACACAAACAAATATAAACACTGATAGCTGATACAAAATATATTTTAAGAATTTAAGTACCGTATCTGTTTCTTTTCCAGTGCAGCCAAAGCTCTCCTAACCTTAGAGATGTCTGTGAAGTGGCTGTAGTAAGAGCTGAAAATGATGATAGAACAGGGAATAGAGGTTAATATATTGCCTTCCTTTTTTCACTGTGGTATATAATGTATATGTATCCTTGTAAATGAGCTTACAAAGGGCACTTTGTCATCAATGATCACAGCTCCTGATCCAAATTTTAAGACGAAAGAAGAAAGAGCATCAGAATTATTTAACATATATACAGCAGGACACCACATATTTGTTTTTTGCTGGCAAACCAGACTCTATCTTTCCTAGAGGCCCTGAAGAGAAATTTCCTGCCCCAAGACTTTTATTTCATGAACAAAGTTTGCACTATTCAAAATATCACTCTGTCCAGATAAAAACTGTGATTTTAGATGAAGCCTGACGTGGGAGAAAACAATAATTTGAAGATTTTGTCAATGACAGGTTGAAAATATCCTTGCCCTATTAGGCCACCAAAATATGACTTCTGCAATAACACTCGCCCCAGTCCAGTTTGAGTGTCAAGTCATGGTATACGGTCACTGTTCCCACCCATATAAGTCAAGGGGTCAACTGCATATGCTGCAGTAACCCCTTCCTCTGTTGCCATGTAAAATACTAAGTTAAAGCTGCACTCATTGTTTAAGAACTCAAACTTGATGTTTTTCACACCATTGTTCAATGTGATGCTGACATGAATAGGTCTTATATTTGGCTTTGCCTTTGTTATGTTTATCTTAAAAGTAGTTCAAAGCTGGCTGCCAAGAATTCTTTATAGTCACAAGCCGATCTACATTCTTTGTTTTACTTTGGAATGCAATCTACTGGGCAGAATCATAAACATGTAAACAACTGGTCTACTTTGGTATTTAGAAGGCAATAATGTGTTGTCCCTTTGAAGAGATCCAATATAGATTAGATATTCACAAATAGGAATTAGAAGTACTTTTTACATCATAAGGCTTGATGTACGTGTCAAAATGTGTTTAATTTTATCCTACTACTATCCACAGATGTTTTTAAAATGAAATACTTTATTATAGCTAGAAATATTTTACCATTTTTTGTTAATCTTGTTAACTGTGTTTACTGTGTTAACTTTATTACATAATTGTGTTAGAGTGCACTGTTCCCCCCGCCCCCATTCTACTTACTAAACCGGTATTCGTATTATATATCGTATTAATAATGCATATTTGCATATATATTGAGTCATGTGACCTTGACCTTTGACATCATGACCCCAAAATCTAATCACATCATTGGCTCTCCAAGATACATACATAACCCAAGTTTGGTCCGAATCTGTCAATCGGTCCTTGAGATAACGCGATCACAAGCTATTTTTGTATATAATGAGCCCTGTGACCTTTGACCTCATGACCCTGAAATCTAATTAGATTATTGTCTTTCCCATATGTACACTCATACCAAGTTTGAAATGCATCCATCAACCGGTTCTTGAGATATCGAGAGACCAGCTATTTTTGCATATATAATGAGCTCTGTGACCTAAGACCTTTGACCTCATGACCCGAAAATCTAATTAGATCATTGTCCTTCTGATATGTCCACTCATACCAAGTTTGAAATTGATCCGTCAACCGGTTCTTGAGATATCGCGAGAACGAGCTATTTTTGCATATATAATGAGCTATGTGACCTTTGACCTTTGACATCATGACCCCAAAATCTAATCAGATCATTTTCCCTCCCATATGTCCACTCATACCAAGTTTTAAATTGATCCGTCAACCGGTTCTTGAGATATCGCGAGAACGAGCTATTTTTGCATATAATGACGACACACATCAAAAGGGTGCACTTCTCGACCGAGGTCGAAATTGAGTTAATAGTATGGTTGTTTTCTCCTTTTCTTCCTCTTTAATTTGATACCTAACACGATACATAATTTTGTTTTATTGCGGAGATATATGGTTTTAAAAGAGACTTTGGGGGGGCGTTTTGGAAATTATTTTATTGAGAAAACGGCCCTCAAAGATTACTTTCGATTTTTACCGAGCTTGCAGGTGCAATCATTGATCCTTAAAGGATCGAGCGGGTTCGTTCTATTCACATTGGATGGAACAAAAGACCCCCAAAAGACCTAGTAACCGTGACCATTCAGGCGTATAACGAGCGGGTTTGTGTGTGCGCGCGCGCAATGACTTTACTAGGATCAGTTTTGTGTTTGAAGTACTTTTGCTTAGTCGAGCCTTTTCAGTTGTGCGAGCATGTTATTGGCTTTCATCTTCACGACATCGGCTCATAAAAAAAAATTTGTAAGCAAGCAGACCTGTACGTACCCTATACTCGCCGAGCACTGGGCTCCCGGACGTGGCCGGGGAGTCAGAGCGGGCGCCTCGAAGTACTAATACTCAGGGGGGTCATACTGCGCGCTAATCAGTCCCTCGAAGTTTCCCTAACCGGCCATGTTTGCTGCGTGTTAAGGCTATGGGAAAATCAGCGCGCAGTGCGTAGATTCTCTTCTAGTTATTTATATACTTCTTCTATGCTAATACTCATAGCACTCGGCGTCAGTGCAGGTGGTACATGCACAATGTCGCAAATAATAATAATTTGTAAGATCTAGAATGATGCCTAATTGCAGATCTAATCGAGTTTACGAAAAGAGTTACAATCCGTTCTGACATTATGTCGATTAGTGATTAATCTTAAAATGTTATCATTAGTATTAATAAGTGAATAAATATACCGCCGATGGCCCGATATGCATCATGTTGATTATTATGGTCGGCATCATCCTCTCATGGATCTCCATTGAAATCGTGATAGCCGCCGTCATGCTTGGCTGATCGAAGTAAGCGGTCTATTCATTCCCTTCCCTATTCATAGTTCCATACACATACTACCACGCCCGAGAACGAAATACAATAAGGCGCAGAACTTCCCAGGTAGCAAGCCAACGTTGGACCAACGTCGGAAACTTGCAAACTCGTTGGAACTTGTTGGACGTTGGACAATCTCGTTGGATCAACGTTGGACCAACATCGGTAACTCGCAGTGAAAAAGAAGTTGGACAATCTCGTTGGACCAACGTTGGACCAACATCGGTAACTCGCAGTGAAATGTACGTTGGACAATCTCGTTGGACCAACGTTGGATCAACATCGTTAACTCGCAGTGAAATAGACGTTGGACAATTTTGTTGGACTAACGTTGGATCAACATCGGTAACTCGCAGTGAAAAAGACATTGGACAATCTCGTTGGACCAACGTTGGACCAACATCGGTAACTCGCAGTGAAAAAGACGTTGGACAATCTTGTTGGACCAACATTGGACCAACATCGGTAACTCGAAGTGAAATGGACGTTGGACAATCTTGTTGGACCAATGTTGGATCAACATCGGTAACTCGCAGTGAAAAAGACGTTGGACAATCTCGTTGGACCAACGTTGGACCAACATCGGTAACTCGCAGTGAAAAAGACGTTGGACAATCTCGTTGGACCAACATCGGTAACTCGCAGTGAAATGGATGTTGGACAATCTTGTTGGACCAACGTTGGACCAACATCGGTAACTCGCAGTGAAAAAGACGTCGGACAATCTCGTTGGACCAACGTTGGACCAACATCGGTAACTCGCACTGAAATGGACGTTGGACAATCTCGTTGGACCAACGTTGCACCAACATCGGTAACTTGCAGTGAAATAGTCGTTGGACAATCTCGTTGGACCAACGTTGGATCAACATCGGTAACTCGCAGTGAAAAAGACGTTGGACAATCTCGTTGGACCAACGTTGGACCAACATCAGTAACTCGCAGTGAAATGGACGTTGGACAATCTTGTTGGACCAATGTTGGATCAACATCGGTAACTCGCAGTGAAAAAGACGTTGGACAATCTCGTTGGACCAACGTTGGACCAACATAGGTAACTCGCAGTGAAGAAGACGTTGGACAATCTCGTTGGACCAACGTTGGACCAACATCGGTAACTCGCAGTGAAATGGACGTTGGACAATCTCGTTGGACCAACGGTGGACCAACATCGGTAACTCGCAGTGAAATTGACGTTGGACAATCTCGTTGGAGCAACGCTGGACCAACATCGGTAACTCGCAGTGAAAAAGACGTTGGACAATCTTGTTGGACCAACGTTGGATCAACATCGGTACCTCGCAGTGAAAAAGACGTTGGACAATCTCGTTGGACCAACGTTGGATCAACATCGGTAATTCGCAGTGAAAAAGACGTTGGACAATCTCGTTAGACCAACAGTAATGAGTGGACTCAAGTAGAATTACAATCATAAATAGAAGTGCGCCATCCCCGGTGAATTACCATATAGGATCGATATCGGGTGTCAAGAGACCATGTATGAGTTGGGCCATCGATCTACAAGCAGTTAATAAAGTAAGCTTTCAACTATACTCGTGTGCCTACTTGTATTATATTACAACATGGTGTCTGAAGTGAAAGTGACTGTATGTCTGATTCGATTCGCCATGACCTGTGTTGTAGAAATGCTAATTTGAATCCATTTTGGGAGGCGAGCTTCACGGTTGATGTGTGACCGGATATACCATCCAGAAAACGCTTTATTGAGAACTGTACTGTTCGTTATCAACGGTGCATAGCTAGTAGGAAGAAAGAGCTCCAGAAGAGGCAGAAGCGATACTATGACCAGGGTGCCAAGTCGCTGCCGGTGTTGAAGTCTGGAGAACGTGTGTACTACCAAGTGGGAAAAGAATGGAAACCTGGCGTAGTGACAACTCAAGATTCAACGCCCCGCTCGTACCACATCCAGAGTGAGAAAGGTGGGCGGTATCGCCGGAACAGACATCATCTAAAGAAGCGTCGCGCACCTGAAGGTAACATATCCATGTTCCAGTAAACGAGGAAACGGAGGTCCCAGAAGCGTGCTGGAGTGAGGTGAAGCCGCCCTCGCAAGAACGTGACAGGCGCTACCCACTTCGACGTCTACTCTCAGACCACCGGATAGATTAGATTTGTGATAGAGATGAATACCATTTAGGGCAGAATAATCCCTTGGTATCATCTAGGCGTTGGGTAGTCCACCCTGGCACTAGCACGTTAAACCATTTTGCATAAGGTAAATGTCGGTCTTACAATAGGGGATGACAACCGTACGAAAGGGGCAGAATAATCCCCTGGTTCCATCTTCTGGGTGTCGGGTACGTCTACCCTGACACTCAAGTTTGTAATTTACCAGTATTTATTATTGTTATGCCAGAGTTACACATGGCATTTCGCCTACTTGTATTATATTACAACACCATGCGATGGATCAACATCGGTAACTCAAAGTGAAATGGAGGTTGGACAATCTCGTTAGAGCAACGTTGGATCGACATCGGTAACCCACAGTGAAACGTTCGTTATTCCAACGAGAATCCAACATTTCACATCTGTTGTTCACTACATGTAGCTGTTATGTTAGAAAAGGTAATTTTTTTACTCGTAGCACAGGTGGTCAAAACCCCCTTGCATAATAAAAGGATTTAAAATTAGCTGCTGAAAGCAGGATGTATGCCATCGTTGGATCAACGTTGGTTCAACGTTGGATGAACGTTGGTTATTATTCATGAATATTCATGAGTGGTTATCATTGACTGCAAAAAGCATTAATAATCATGTTATTTGATTGTTCAGAATGAATCCAATGTTATTATTTACTCATTATTTGAAATATATGTAAGTTATTTATCTACACAAACATTCTAAAGGTTTGTTTCCATGATGTATTTGTGTAAATTCTTAAAACTTTATCCAAACATTCAACTTTATCGAAATACCAACCATCAAACAAATATTAACACAGAAGCTAGGTTATATAAAGCTGAGTGGATGATGTAGATGTAGTGAGTGTAGGAATAGGAATAGGACTATATGGATAGGAATAGGACTAGGAATAGGGTTAGGGTTAGTCTTAGGTAAAGGGAAAGCTAGGATAGGATGTTCTAGATATCACCAATAGGCGTGTCATATGAATATTAATTTAATTTTTTTAGTACGGTGAGACGTTGGTCCAATGTTGGACCAACGTTGGACCAACGTTGGATCAACGTTGGACCAACGTTGGAGAAATGTTGGTGAATTACGCTGGACCAACGTTGGATGCTTGTTGGAGACATGTTGGATGCTTGTTGGAGACATGTTGGATGCTTGTTGGATGAGTGTTGGAGACATGTTGGATGCTTGTTGGAAATATGGTGGATGCTTGTTGGACACATGTTGCTTTGACGTTGGATCAACGTTTGCGTACGCCCAACCAACGCTGCTCCAACGTTGGCGTATACAAAATACCAACCTTGGATCAACGTTGGAAAAGCGTTGGTCCAACGTTGACAAATGACAACTTTCCAACGATGGACCAACGTTGATCCAACGTTGGTATTTTGTTTTCGCCAACGTTGGAGCAGCGTTGTTTGGGCGTACGCAAGCAACGTTGGTCCAACGTTGCCGGACAACGTTGGACCAACGTTGCCGAAAAAATTGGACAACGTTGGTCCAACGTTGGACCAACGTTGGCTTGCTACCTGGGACATATCCGTTTGGATACTTGTATAATTTGATAATTCCAGACCTCACCTTTTTTTCAAGTGCTTGAATATCATACAGATATAAATTGCGTAATTTCTTGAGGAGCAAGCTCCCGGGGAAAATTTGTATCATTTCTTTATCCTGTGAACCTCTTTTGTTTAGTTTATTGCTGCATTATTAATCAAAATGGGTCCGCAATCACCCCGTGAAAATCATCACTTATGCACACGGTATTGGAAATAATTCAGAAGATTAAGAATAATCAAAACCATGCGTTGTATTGTATCAACAGTTCCTTACAACAAAATAAAAACCAAACATATTATACTAATCAGTTATATAACCAAATTTAACAATGATACTAATACTGAACCTATCCCTAGATTTATACACGTACTTATAGCTAATTTGTTGCTGTTTATTCTATCAAACTGTAGTTTAAACCATTTTGATACAATTATATGGGATGGAACACCCCCCCCCCCCCCCACCCCCATTCCCCACTTAACAATACACCCGCGAAACGGTGAACCCCTCCACCCAATTTTGGCCGATAATTAAGCACCCTCTATTATTGGTGATGGATACCCCCGTTCCCCGCCTAATAGAAAGCCTCGGAAAACAGTTACCCCGCCCCCCCCCCCCGCCTCCCTGCTTCCCGCCCCCCCCCCCCCCCCCCCCATCAAGTGTTCTCGGTCAACGATGCATTTTGTAAAGTAGCCCTCCCCCTCATGACTACCTGCTTTCAAAATAAAAAGTGCGTTATGTTATCTCCCCCCCCCCCCCCCCCCCCGCACACACACCCGTAATTTGGGCAAGAATACCCCTCCCCTATTTTGGGCGATACCCCCCCCCCCCCCGCCCACGGTGGAAAACCGTAACATCCCCCGCCCCCACCGCCACCCCCCCCCCCCCCCACATCCCCCGGCGCCCCTGCTTATCACCAACATCCCCGTTGTCTTGGTCTCGGCCTCGAAAATCTTAGCGCAGAATGACGGTTATCAGAACAGATTTGTTTGAATTCAATTAAATATGAAACATGTATAATTTGATACTCAAAACCCCATCTTTTTCCTCTTTTTTAAGTTAGTGAATATTGTACAAATATTATAAATTCCGTCATTTCTTGAGTAACACCGGCTCCCGGAAAAAAAACTCTAAGCATTTCTTTATTCTGTCAGCCTTTTTTGGGTTTTGATTATAAATCAAAAGGAATACAAAGTTACCCCGTGAATAATAATTTAGGTACACCACGCACGCGGTTTTAGATATACATGATCACAACAATATTGTATTGTAAAAACATCAGTTATATAACCAAAATAAAATGATAATTATAATAACTATAACAGATTCGTTAGAATACAAAGTGAATTCGAGACCCCATCTGTTTCTTTTTTTCAAGTGCTTGAATATTATAAAGATATCAATTGCATCACTTCTTGAGAAAAAAACTCTTAGCATTTCTCTATCCTGTCAACCATTATTTTTGTTATTTTCCCTACCATTTGCAAAAACTCTCTTCACCATCTACCAAACAAATATCCTCGGATTTGCCATGCTCATTTATCAAGTAGATAGTGTAGCGATCTGCTTCGTGGTTAAATCGGTACTCACTGTCCACATGTTATCAATTCAGTGTCGAAACCCGCCAGGACTAATCGCTATGTAAATAATCTCTCTCTACCGAGGACCCCGGCCCTGAAGGCCACATACGTTCCAATCAGTCGACTGGAATGCGCTCGGTGTTAATGTAGCTCTCTTGCACGCCACGGCATAGGTAGCCTATATCCATGCAATTTTATGAGCGCGATTCAGTGTGGAAACTCACCACAAACCAGTGTCGAAACCCAGAGACTAATCGCTAAGTAAATAATCTCTCTCCACCGAGGACCCCGGCCCTGAAGGCCACAGATGTTCTAATCAGTCGACTGGAATGCGCTCGGTGTTAATGTTGCTCCCTTGCACGCCACGGCATAGGTAGCCTATATCCATGCAATTTTATGAGCGCGATTCAGTGTATAAAGTGACCACAAGACCAATTAACTGTGTCAATACAGCCTTGGCGAGAGCGTCCGATACCCTACCTCATGATTATTCATAAGCCCGATATCTACAAATCCGGCGAAAGGGTGGCGCTCAACGAAAAGAGAAGCTCGGTCGCGCGGGAATGATGGCTAGTACTTATCCACGCGACTCTATCAAATCGATGGGGACTCGCGCGTCATGAATAATGAATAAATTAGAGGAACTTCGGGGCCATCTGGACGTCGATCCCGACCGCGCCAGGAGTCGGGAATGCGACAGTCCGGAGCTCCGAGACCGGGCCCGTCGACGGATCCGGGTCCCGGCGATCGAGGAGCGCCGGGGAAAGAGGAGATGCATTGGAGAAATCGCCCATTGGCAAAGCACGGGCGACCCCCCTCGTCGCGTTAGAGTATTAATATATGTAGACTAGCTGTTTGCGCCCGTTAAACGGGCGCTCTTTGCTGCGGCAGCCATTTTGCTTTTTCGAGGTGTTACTTGTCCTTTAAAGCTATATTTATGGTTATTTCGTTGCTTGTATCGCAAAATGAACGGATTGTGACACATTATTGGTCTCTGTGTCAAATACTGAGCTTGTATAAAAAACTGCACGTCGATCTCCAAATGAAGTATTGGTACAGTGAAGAGATCATTGTGTATTTTTTTAAACTGGTATATTTTAAGCTGTTACATAATAAAAACCTGCGAACGGTTATCTCCCCCCTTTTTTAAATTTATTTATTTATTATTATTATTATTTATTTATTTTTTATTTATTTTTTTTTTGGGGGGGGGGGGGGGAGGGGACGGGGGAGGGGGAATTAAACCTCTCCCCTATTCTCGTGTCGCAAAACAGTTTTATCATAACACATATCCGTTTGGATACTTGTATAATTTGATAATTCGAGACCTCACCTTTTTTTCAAGTGCTTGAATATCATACAGATATAAATTGCGTAATTTCTTGAGGAGCAATTAGCTCCCGGGGAAAATTTGTATCATTTCTTTATCCTGTGAACCTCTTTTGTTTCGTTTTTTGCTGCATTATAAATCAAAATGGGTCCGCAATCACCCCGTGAAAATCATCACTTATGCACACGGTATTGGAAATAATTCAGAAGATTAAGACTAATCAAAACCATGCGTTGTATTGTATCAACAGTTCCTTACAACAAAATAAAACCAAACATATTATAATCAGTTATATAACCAAATTATAACAATGATACTAATACTGAACCTATCCCTAGATTTATACACGTAATTATAGCTAATTTGTTTATGTTTATTCTATCAAACTGTAGTTTAAACCATTTTGATACAATTATATGGGATGGAACACCCCCCCCCCCCCCCCCCCATTCCCCACTTACACAATACACCCGCGAAACGGTGAACCCCTCCACCCAATTTTGGCCGATAATTAAGCACCCTAGTATTGGTGATGGATACCCCCGTTCCCCGCCTAATAGACAGCCTCGGAAAACAGTTACCCCGCCCCCCCCCCCCCGCCTCCCTGCTTCCCGCCCCCCCCCCCCCCCCCATCAAGTGTTCTCGGTCAACAATGCATTTTGTAAAGTAGCCCTCCCCCTCATGACTACCTGCTTTCAAAAAACAAAAAAATGCGTTCTGTTATCTCTCCCCCCCCCCCCCCTCCCCCGCACACACACCCGTAATTTGAGCAAGAATACCCCTCCCCTATTTTGGGCGATACCCCCCCCCCCCCGCCCACGGTGGAAAACAGTAACATCCCCCGCCCCCACCACCCCCCCCCCCCCCCCACATCCCCCGGCGCCCCTGCTTATCACCAACATCCCCGTTGTCTTGGTCTCGGCCTCGAAAATCTTATCGCAGAATGACGGTTATCAGAACAGATTTGTTTTAATTCAATTAAATATGAGCATGAATTTGATACTCAAAACCCCATCTTTTTCCTCTTTTTTAAGTTAATGAATATTGTAAAGATATTATAAATTGCGTCATTTCTTGAGTAACACCGGCTCCCGGAGAAAACTCTAAACATTTCTTTATCCTGTCAGCCTTTTTTTGCTTTGTTTATAAATCAAAAGGAATGCACATTTTCCACCTTCGAAGGGAGTATTCCAGCAAGTTGCCTGTACTGTTAGGCTCACACAGTGCTACTGAAACCCGTTCCCATTTCTCTGAAGCCGAGAGTATCTAAATGCATTGATTATTATTGACTACTCTTGCAAGATATGCTTGAGTTTGCTGTTCCTATACCAATACACCGAATTCGTATGAAAATCCCCGAAAGCAACTAAAATTAATAGACAC
This sequence comes from Echinarachnius parma, assembly GCA_037951105.1. NCBI lineage: Eukaryota > Metazoa > Echinodermata > Echinoidea > Clypeasteroida > Echinarachniidae > Echinarachnius > Echinarachnius parma. The sequence goes on along the minus strand of JBAMJV010005132.1, from coordinate 35,304 downwards.
AGCTTCGTGTACAAAATGTCTTTTCCCCTATATACTATTTGGAAAAAACCATCCGGAGACTTAATCGCTATGTAAATAAAGTATTTCTGCGGCGGGCCCTAGCCCTGAAGCTTATCGCAGACTATACCGCTATGTAAATAGGCCGTCTCCCCCCTGTTCCAAATCTTTTTATGAGCCACGGATACTAATCGCTCGAAAGGAATGCGCTCGCCATTAACGACACGCCAAGGCATAGGTTGGTCTTATCCATGCACTTTTATGAGCGCGATTCAGTGTATAAATTTACCGCAAGACCAATTAGCTGTGTAAATAAAGTCTCTGATAGAAGGGTCCAAGACCATTCCTTTTGAATATTCATAGGCCCGATATCTACAAATCCCTCGAAGGGAACTCGCTCGTCGGAAAGCAGGGCTCAGTCGCGCGCGAATGATAGCTAGTCCTTATCCACGCGACTCTATAAAATCGATGGTGACTCGCGGCGTCATGAGCGTCATGAATAATGAATAAATTAGACGAACTTCGGGGCCATCTGGACGTCGATCCCGACCGCGCCGGGAGTCGGGAATGCGACAGTCCGGAGCTCCGAGACCCGGCCCGTCGACGGGTCCGGGTCGCGGCGATCGAGGAGCGCCGGGAAAAGAGGAGATGCATTTTTAGAAATTGCCATTGGTAATGCACGCGCGACCCCCCTCGTCGCGTTAGAGTATTATTAGGTATTGACTAGCTGTTGGCGCCCGTTAAACGGGCGCTCTTTGCTGCGGCAGCCATTTTATTTTTGTCGAGGTGTTACTTGTCCTTTAAAGCCTAATTTTGGTTATTTCGTTGCTTGTATCGCAAAATGAACGGATCGTGACGCATTATTGGTCTCTGCGCCAAATATAGCGCTTGTATTACAAACTGCACGACGATCTCCAAATGAAGTATTGGTCAATGGGTGATTTCAAGTATGGTGTTGAGGGCTGGTGTTAGTGTTTATCAAACTGGTGTTTGTGTGTAATAAACACTAACACCGGCCTTAAACACCATACTTGAAATCACCCATTGAAGAGATCATTTTGTATTCTTTCAAACTTCTATATTTTGAGCTGTTACATTATAAAAACCTGCGAACAGTTATCTCCCCCCTATTTTTATTTAGTTTTGTATTTATTATTATTATTATTTTATTTATTTATTTATTTATTTATTTTTATTTTTATTTTTTGGCGGAGGGGGGGGGGGGGGGGTGGGGTGGAGGGGAAAACCTCTCCATTATTTTGGGCGATGGACCCCCTCCCCCTCCCCCCCCCCCCCCCCCCACACACACATACGCACCTGTGGAAAACGGCTACATCCCCCAGCTCCCTCCCCACCCCGCCCATCAATGCCGCCTCCTAATGTACACAAATAACCATTTGTCTTGGTCTCTACCCCGAACATCGTGTCGCAAAACAGTTTTAACAGATCTGTTTGGATACATGTATACTTTGATAATTCGAGACCCCACCTTTTTTCAAGTGCTTGAATATCATACAGATATAAATTGCGTCATTCCGGGGAAAATTGTTATCATTTCCTTATCCTGTGTGTTTTGTTTCGTTTTTTGCTGCTTTATAAATCAAAATGGGTGCGATCACCCCGTGAAAATCATTAAGGTACATTCACTAATGCACACGGTATTGGAAATAATTCAGAAGATTAAGAATAATCAAAACATTGTTGTATTGTAGCACCCGTTCCTTACAACAAAATAATACCAAAAATATTATAATCAGTTATATTTATACACGTACTTATATCTATTTGGTTGCTGATTATTCTATCAAACTATAGATTAAATTATTTTGATGCTATAATTTAGGCACTGAACCACCACCCCCCCCCCAATCCCCCTCCCCTACCCCCCCCCCCCCCCCCCATTCCCCACTTACACAATACACCCGCGAAACGGTGATCCCCTCCACCTACTTTTGGGCGATAAGCACCATCTAACTGTTGGTGATGGATACCCCCATTCCCCGCCTAATAAAAAGCCTCGGAAAACAGTAACCCCACCCCCCCCCCCCCCGCCCCCATCAAGTGTTCCTGGTCAACGATGAATTTTGTAGAGTAATCCCTCCTCCTCATAACATCCCGATTGTACAATAAAAACTGCGTAAAGTTTTCTCCCCCCCCCCCCCCCCACTCCCACACACACACACCCGTATTTTGGGCAAGGATCCCCTCCCCTGTTTTGGGCGTTGCCGCCCCCCCCGTCAACGGGGGAAAACAGTAATATCCTCCCACCCCCACAAAGGCCCCACATCCCCCGGCGCCCCTGCCCATCACCACCACCCTTGTTGTACGAACATTAACCAATTGTCTTTGACCCGGCCTCGAAAAAATCTTGTCGCAGAACGACGGTTATCATGCAGAACAGAATTGTTTGAATTCAATAAAATATGTAACATGTATAATTTGCTACTCAAAACCACATCTTCTTCCTGTTTTTTTTTTTAAGTTTGTGAATATTGCGTCATTTCTTAGTAGCATGCTCCCGGAGAAAATTCTAAACATTTCTTTTTCCTGTCAACCTTTTTTTGCTTTGTTTATAAATCAAAAGGAATACAAAGTCACCCCGTGAATAATCAATTATATACACCACTGATGCATGCGGTATGAGATGTAAATGGTCACAACAATATTATATTGTACAACAATCAGTTATATAACCAAATTAAAATGATAATAATAATTTGCTACTCAAAACCACATCTTCTTCCTGTTTTCCTGTTTTTTTTTAAGTTCGTGCATATTGTTAAGATATTATAAATTGCGTGATTTCTTGGTAGCATGCTCCCAGAGAAAACTCTAAACATTTCTTTATCCTGTCAACAAATCAAAAGGAATACAAAGTCACCCCCGTGAATAATCATTTAGATACACCACAGATGCACGCGGTGTACAAAATGTCTTTTCCCCTTTATACTATTTGGAAGATCTCGCTTAACCATATAGACCAAACAATAGATTTGCCATGCTATCTCACGTATCAAGTCAATTAGATTATAGCGAGCTGCTCCGATGTGAAATGGGTACTTCATATCCAGGCGTTATCAATTCAACGTCGAAACCCGCCGGAGACTAATCTTGTTTCACCATCGACCAAACAAATATCCTCGGATTTGCCACACTATCACATTTATCAAGTAAAGAGTGTAGCGAGCGGCTTCGTGGTTAAATGGGTAATCAGTATCCACGCGTTATCAATTCAGTGTCGAAGCCTGCCAGAGACTCACTAATCGCTATGTAAATAAACTCATTCTGCGGAGCACCTCTCGCGTTCCTGAAGATTATCGTAAGCCACATATATAACAATGCGTCGATTGGAACCGCTCGCTGTAAATGTAGCTCCTTTGCACGCCAAGGCATAGGTCGTCCTTATCCACGCGATTCAATGAGCGCAATTCAGTGTTGCAAGTCACCGCAAACCAATTAGCTGTGTAAATACAGTTTCCCCGTTCTAAATGAGCCACAGATACTAATCGCTCGAAAGGAATGCGCTCGCCGTTAACGACACGCCAAGGCATAGGTTGGTCTTATCCACGCGATTTCATGAGCTCGATTCAGTGTATAAATTGACCACAAGACCAATTAACTGTGTCAATACAGCCTTGGCGAGAGCGTCTGAGACCCTACCTCATGATTATTCATAAGCCCGATATCTACAAATCCGGCGAAAGGGTGGCGCTCAACGAAAAGTGAAGCTCGGTCGCGCGGGAATGATGGCTAGTACTTATCCACGCGACTCTATCAAATCGATGGGCACTCGCGCGTCATGAATAATGAATAAATTAGAGGAACTTCGGGGCCATCTGGACGTCGATCCCGACCGCGCCGAGAGTCGGGAATGCGACAGTACCGATCTCCGATACCGGGCCCGTCGACGGGTCCGGGTCGCGGCGATCGAGGAGCGCCGGGAAAAGAGGAGATGCATTTTTAGAAATTGCCATTGGTAATGCACGGGCGACCCCCCTCGTCGCGTTAGAGTATTAATATATGTAGACTAGCTCTCTTTGCTGCGGCAGCCATTTTGCTTTTTTGAGGTGTTACTTGTCCTTTAAAGCTATATTTATGGTTATTTCGTTGCTTGTATCGCAAAATGAACGGATTGTGACACATTATTGGTTTCTGTGTCAAATATTGCGCTTGTATCACAAACTGCACGACGATCTCCAAATGAAGTATTGGTACAATGAAGAGATCATCTTGTATTCTTTCAAACTTCTATATTTTGAGCTGTTACATAATAAAAACCTTCGAACGGTTATCTCCCCCCTATTTTTTATTTATTTATGTATTTATTATTATTATTATTTTATTTATTTATTTTTTTATTTATTTATTTATTTTTTTTTGGGGGGGGGGGTGGGGTGGAGGGGGAAACCTCTCCATTGTTTTTTGCGATGGACCCCCTCCCCCCTCCCCCCTCCCCCCACACACACACACACGCACCTGTGGAAAACGGCTACATCCCCCAGCTCCCTCCCCACCCCGCCCATCAATGCCGCCTCCTAATGTACACGAACATCGTGTCGCAAAACAGTTTTAACACAACAGATCTGTTTGGATACATGTATACTTTGATAATTCGAGACCCCACCTTTTTTCAAGTGCTTGAATATCATACAGATATAAATTGCGTCATTCCGGGGAAAATTGTTATCATTTCCTTATCCTGTGTTTTGTTTCGTTTTTTGCTGCTTTATAAATCAAAATGGGTGCGATCACCCCGTGAAAATCATTAAGGTACATTCACTAATGCACACGGTATTGGAAATAATTCAGAAGATTAAGAATAATCAAAACAATGTTGTATTGTAGCACCCGTTCCTTACAACAAAATAATACCAAACATATTATAATCAGTTATATTTATACACGTACTTATATCTATTTGGTTGCTGATTATTCTATCAAACTATAGATTAAATTATTTTGATGCTATTTTAGGCACTGAACCACCCCCCCCCCCCAATCCCCCTCCCCTACGCCCCCCCCCCCCCCCATTCCCCACTTACACAATACACCCGCGAAACGGTGATCCCCTCCACCTACTTTTGGGCGATAAGCACCATCTAACTATTGGTGATGGATACCCCCATTCCCCGCCTAATAAAAAGCCTCGGAAAACAGTAACCCCACCTCCCCCCCCCCCCCCCCCCGCCCCCATCAAGTGTTCCTGGTCAACGATGAATTTTGTAGAGTAATCCCTCCTCCTCATAACATCCCGATTGTACAATAAAAACTGCGTAAAGTTTTCTCCTCCCCCCCCCCCCCCCCCCACTCCCACACACACACACACCCGTATTTTGGGCAAGGATCCCCTCCCCTGTTTTGGGCGTTGCCGCCCCCCCCCCCCCTCCCCCCGTCAACGGGGGAAAACAGTAATATCCTCCCACCCCCACAAAGGCCCCACATCCCCCGGCGGCCCTGCCCATCACCACCACCCTCGTTGTACGAACATTAACCAATTGTCTTTGCCCCGGCCTCGAAAATCTTGTCGCAGAACGACGGTTATCATGCAGAACAGAATTGTTTGAATTCAATAAAATATGTAACATGTATAATTTGCTACTCAAAACCACATCTTCTTCCTGGTTTTTTTTTTAGTTTGTGAATATTGCGTCATTTCTTAGTAGCATGCTCCCGGAGAAAATTCTAAACATTTCTTTTTCCTGTCAACCTTTTTTTGCTTTGTTTATAAATCAAAAGGAATACAAAGTCACCCCGTGAATAATCATCATTTATATACACCACTGATGCATGCGGTATGAGATGTAAATGGTCACAACAATATTGTATTGTACAACAATCAGTTATATAACCAAATTAAAATGATAATAATAATTTGCTACTCAAAACCACATCTTCTTCCTGTTTTTTTTAAGTCGTGAATATTGTAGCATGCTCCCAGAGAAAACTCTAAACATTTCTTTATCCTGTCAACAAATCAAAAGGAATACAAAGTCACCCCGTGAATAATCATTTAGATACACCACAGATGCACGCGGTGTACAAAATGTCTTTTCCCCTTTATACTATTTGGAAGATCTCGCTTAACCATATAGACCAAACAAATATCCTTATAGATTTGCCATGCTATCTCACGTATCAAGTCAATTAGATTATAGCGAGCTGCTCCGATGTGAAATGGGTACTTCATATCCAGGCGTTATCAATTCAACGTCGAAACCCGCTGGAGACTAATCTTGTTTCACCATCGACCAAACAAATATCCTCGGATTTGCCACGCTATCTCATTTATCAAGTAAAGAGTGTAGCGAGCGGCTTCGTCGTTAAATGGGTAATCAGTATCCACGCGTTATCAATTCAGTGTCGAAGCCTGCCAGAGACTCACTAATCGCTATGTAAATAAACTCATTCTGCGGAGCGCCTCTCGCGGTCCTGAAGATTATCGTAAGCCACATATATAACATTGCGTCGATTGGAACCGCTCGCTGTAAATGTAGCTCCTTTGCACGCCAAGGCATAGGTCGTCCTTATCCACGCGATTCAATGAGCGCAATTCAGTGTTGCAAGTCACCGCAAACCAATTAGCTGTGTAAATACAGTTTCCCCGTTCTAAATGAGCCACAGATACTAATCGCTCGAAAGGAATGCGCTCGCCGTTAACGACACGCCAAGGCATAGGTTGGTCTTATCCACGCGATTTCATGAGCTCGATTCAGTGTATAAAGTGACCACAAGACCAATTAACTGTGTCAATACAGCCTTGGCGAGAGCGTCCGAGAGGCCTACCTCATGATTATTCATAAGCCCGATATCTACAAATCCGGCGAAAGGGTGGCGCTCAACGAAAAGAGAAGCTCGATCGCGCGGGAATGATGGCTAGTACTTATCCACGCGACTCTATCAAATCGATGGGGACTCGCGCGTCATGAATAATGAATAAATTAGAGGAACTTCGGGGCCATCTGGACGTCGATCCCGACCGCGCCTGGAGTCGGGAATGCGACAGTAAGGAGCTCCGAGACCGGGCCCGTCGACCGGTCCGGGTCGCGGCGATCGAGGAGCGCCGGGAAAAGAGGAGATGTGTTTTTAGAAATTGCCATTGGTAATGCACGCGCGACCCCCCTCGTAGCGTTAGAGTATTAGTATATATGACTAGCTGTTGGCGCCCGTTAAACGGGCGCTCTTTGCTGCGGCAGCCATTTTATTTTTGTAGAGGTGTTACTTGTCCTTTAAAGCTATATTTTTGGTTATTTCGTTGCTTGTATCAAAAAATGAACAGATCGTGATGCATTATTGGGCTCTGCGCCAAATATTGCGCTTGTATCACAAACTGCACGACGATCTCCAAATTAAGTATTGGTACAATGGGTGATTTCAAGTATGGTGTTTAGGGCTGGTGTTAGTGTTTATCAAACTGGTGTTTAAACACCATACTTGAAATCACCCATTGAAGGGATCATTTTGTATTCTTTCAAACTTCTATATTTTGAGCTGTTACATAATAAAAACCTGCGAACGGTTATCTCCCCCCTATTTTTATTTATTTTTGTATTTATTATTATTATTATTTTATTTATTTATTTATTTATTTTTTTTTTTATTTTTTTTTTTTTTGGGGGGGGGGGGGGGGGTGAGGTGGAGGGGAAAACCTCTCCATTATTTTGGGCGAAGGACCCCCTCCCCCCCCCCCCCCCCCACACACACACACACACACGCACCTGTGGAAAACGGCTACATCCCCCAGCTCCCTCCCCACCCCGCCCATCAATGCCGCCTCCTAATGTACACAAATAACCAATTGTCTTGGTCTCTACCCCGAACATCGTGTCGCAAAACAGTTTTAACACAACATATCTGTTTGGATACATGTATACTTTGATAATTCGAGACCCCACCTTTGTTCAAGTGCTTGAATATCATACAGATATAAATGGCGTCATTCCGGGGAAAATTGTTATCATTTCCTTATCCTGTGTGTTTTGTTTCGTTTTTTGCTGCTTTATAAATCAAAATGGGTGCGATCACCCCGTGAAAATCATTAAGGTACATTCACTAATGCACACGGTATTGGAAATAATTCAGAAGATTAAGAATAATCAAAACATTGTTGTATTGTAGCACCCGTTCCTTACAACAAAATAATACCAAACATATTATAATCAGTTATATTTATACACGTACTTATATCTATTTGGTTGCTGATAATTCTATCAAACTATAGATTAAATTATTTTGATGCTATTTTAGGCACTGAACCACCCCCCCCCCCCCCCAAAATCCCCCTCCACTACGCCCCCCCCCCCCCCCCCCCCCCATTCCCCACTTACACAATACATCCGCTAAACGGTGATCCCCTCCACCTACTTTTGGGCGATAAGCACCATCTAACTGTTGGTGATGGATACCCCCATTCCCCGCCTAATAAAAAGCCTCGGAAAACAGTAACCCCACCTCCCCCCTCCTCCCGCCCCCATCAAGTGTTCCTGGTCAACGATGAATTTTGTAGAGTAATCCCTCCTCCTCATAACATCCCGATTGTACAATAAAAACTGCGTAAAGTTTTCTCCTCCCCCCCCCCCCCCCCCCCACTCCCACACACACACACCCGTATTTTGGGCAAGGATCCCCTCCCCTGTTTTGGGCGTTGCCGCCCCCCCCCCCCCCCTCCCCCCGTCAACGGGGGAAAACAGTAATATCCTCCAACCCCCACAAAGGTCCCACATCCCCCGGCGCCCCTGCCCATCACCACCACCCTCGTTGTACGAACATTAACCAATTGTCTTTGCCCCGGCCTCGAAAATCTTGTCGCAGAACGACGGTTATCATGCAGAACAGAATTGTTTGAATTCAATAAAATATGTAACATGTATAATTTGCTACTCAAAACCACATCTTCTTCCTGTTTTTTTTTTTAAAGTTTGTGAATATTGCGTCATTTCTTAGTAGCATGCTCCCGGAGAAAATTCTAAACATTTCTTTTTCCTGTCAACCTTTTTTTGCTTTGTTTATAAATCAAAAGGAATACAAAGTCACCCCGTGAATAATCATTTATATACACCACTGATGCATGCGGTATGAGATGTAAATGGTCACAACAATATTGTATTGTACAACAATCAGTTATATAACCAAATTAAAATGATAATAATAATTTGCTACTCAAAACCACATCTTCTTCCTGTTTTTTTAAGTTCGTGAATATTGTTAAGATATTATAAATTGCGTGATTTCTTAGTAGCATGCTCCCAGAGAAAACTTTAAACATTTCTTTATCCTGTCAACAAATCAAAAGGAATACAAAGTCACCCCGTGAATAATCATTTAGATACACCACAGATGCACGCGATGTACAAAATGTCTTTTCCCGTTTATACTATTTGGAAGATCTCGCTTAACCATATATGAGACTGGCTCCCAGAGAATGGGTGTAAAGTCGGGATGGGTCTTTAGTACTTAGAGCCTCAAAATCATAAAATATTGTCTTTGGCTGAAATTTTTAACTTTATGGGATTTGATACTTACATGTTTCATCTACATTCTCTGAAAATTTCAGGTCCTTAATCTAATTTTTTATGCCGTAAATAATGATTTTTCTAAGCAACCTTCATTTCGGTTTCGACCAGAAACTCAGTAAATCCGCGCTGACTGATCATGATCGATTGTGAAACGAACGCGCCAGCTATGTGTGTGTGATTCGACCGTACCGCCGCGGCGAGCTGCAAGAAGAAAGCACTGTAGCTGTACAGTGATTGGTCAGACTAACCTGAATAGAGTTGTATTGCCCGTGTGTTGTACATTTCCAGGAAGCGTTCGCGGCATTTAACTTACTGTATAGTAAACGAGTAGTTGGTTTGTTTATAATTCTATGGGTACCGCATTGAATCGCGCTGGGCATGCCGCAAGTGTGCAGTGTGCGTGTGCAGCGTACCATATCATACGGTATCAAACTGCGCTTTTCTTTTGTCTACCGGTGGTACAGCGGCGGTATGGTGAATATGATGCGGTGGGTTATGGCGGTACGTACATACACAATACACCGCGGTTGTAATACATGCACATCAAAGGGCAGCACATGGGCTAGTTTGTCGATCAACTGAGACTTAGGGCTGAGGCTTTGTACAATTACGTAATACCGGCGTAAGCGTTGCTGATTGGCCGATGAATAACAGTATAACTGTGCATGCATTATTTCGTTTGCTGATCGATTACGAAAAGCGGAAAGGTGAAAGCGAACCGTTCAACTTCTCGCTCGGTGTGTGAGAATGCTTTTCTGAATGGATGCAAAACTTTAGAAGCGATTTTCTCCGTTGTTTGACAAATCACGGGGCTCTGGTCCATGTTATTAATTTGTGTTTTTCTAGCCTTCAAGAAACTCATACTTATCAAGTTGTATATCATTTTAAAGCTGAAATCCTAGAGAATTCAAAACACTAACAATCTCAATTTTGATATTCCCGATGAATTACCCAAAGTGACAGAGCCGGTCACATATACCAAACAAATATCCTTATAGATTTGCCATGCTATCTCACGTATCAAGTCAATTAGATTATAGCGAGCTGCTCCGATGTGAAATGGGTACTTCATATCCAGGCGTTATCAATTCAACGTCGAAACCCGCCGGAGACTAATCTTGTTTCACCATCGATCAAACAAATATCCTCGGATTTGCCACGCTATCTCATTTATCAAGTAAAGAGTGTAGCGAGCGGCTTCGTGGTTAAATGGGTAATCAGTATCCACGCGTTATCAATTCAGCGTCGAAGCCTGCCAGAGACTCACTAATCGCTATGTAAATAAACTCATTCTGCGGAGCACGTCTCGCGGTCCTGAAGATTATCGTAAGCCACATATATAACAATGCGTCGATTGGAACCGCTCGCTGTAAATGTAGCTCCTTTGCACGCCAAGGCATAGGTCGTCCTTATCCACGCGATTCAATGAGCGCAATTCAGTGTTGCAAGTCACCGCAAACCAATTACCTGTGTAAATACAGTTTCCCCGTTCTAAATGAGCCACAGTTTCTAATCGCTCGAAAGGAATGCGCTCGCCGTTAACGACACGCCAAGACATAGGTTGGTCTTATCCATGCGATTTTATGAGCTCGATTCAGTGTATAAAGTGACCACAAGACCAATTAACTGTGTCAATACAGCCTTGGCGAGAGCGTCCGAGACCCTACCTCATGATTATTCATAAGCCCGATATCTACAAATCCGGCGAAAGGGTGGCGCTCAACGAAAAGAGAAGCTCGGTCGCGCGGGAATGATGGCTAGTACTTATCCACGCGACTCTATAAAATCGATGGCGACTCGCGGCGTCATGAGCGTCATGAATAATGAATAAATTAGAGGAACTTCGGGGCCATCTGGACGTCGATCCCGACCTCGCCGGGAGTCGGGAATGCCTACGGGAGCATCTCCGAGACCCGGCCCGTCGACCGGTCCGAGTCGTGGCGATCGAGGAGCGCCGGGAAAAAAGGAGATGTGGTTTTAGAAATGGCCCATTGGTAATGCACGCGCGACCCCCCTCGTAGCGTTAGAGTATTACTGAATGTAGACTAGCTGTTGGCGCCCGTTAAACGGGCGCTCTTTGCTGCGGCAGCCATTTTATTTTTGTCGAGGTGTTACTTGTCCTTTAAAGCTATATTTTTGGTTATTTCGTTGCTTGTATCAAAAAATGAACGGATCGTGACGCATTATTGTTCTCTGCGCCAAATATTGCGCTTGTATCACAAACTGCACGACGATCTCCAAATGAAGTATTGGTCAATGGGTGATTTCAAGTATGGTGTTTAGGGCTGGTGTTAGTGTTTATCAAACTGTTGTTTGTGTGTAATAAACACTAACACCGGCCTTAAACACCATACTTGAAATCACCCATTGAAGAGATCATTTTGTATTCTTTCAAACTTCTATATTTTGAGCTGTTACATAATAAAAACCTGCGAACGGTTATCTCCCCCCTATTTTTATTTATTTTTGTATTTATTATTATTATTATTTTATTTATTTATTTATTCATTTATTTTATTTATTTATTTATTTTTTTTTTGGGGGGGGGGGGGGGGGGGGTGGGGTGGAGGGGAAAACCTCTCCATTATTTTGGGCGATGGACCCCCTCCCCCCCCCCCCCCCCACACACACACACACACGCACCTGTGGAAAACGGCTACATCCCCCAGCTCCCTCCCCACCCCGCCCATCAATGCCGCCTCCTAATGTACACAAATAACCAATTGTCTTGGTCTCTACCCCGAACATCGTGTCGCAAAACAGTTTTAACACAACAGATCTGTTTGGATACATGTATACTTTGATAATTCGAGACCCCACCTTTTTTCAAGTGCTTGAATATCATACAGATATAAATTACGTCATTCCGGGGAAAATTGTTATCATTTCCTTATCCTGTGTGTTTTGTTTCGTTTTTTGCTGCTTTATAAATCAAAATGGGTGCGATCACCCCGTGAAAATCATTAAGGTACATTCACTAATGCACACGGTATTGGAAATAATTCAGAAGATTAAGAATAATCAAAACATTGTTGTATTGTAGCACCCGTTCCTTACAACAAAATAATACCAAACATATTATAATCAGTTATATTTATACACGTACTTATATCTATTTGGTTGCTGATTATTCTATCAAACTATAGATTAAATTATTTTGATGCTATTTTAGGCACTGAACCACCCCCCCCCCCACCATCCCCCTCCCCTACGCCCCCCCCCCCCCCCCCATTCCCCACTTACACAATACACCCGCGAAACGGTGATCCCCTCCACCTACTTTTGGGCGATAAGCACCATCTAACTGTTGGTGATGGATACCCCCATTCCCCGCCTAATAAAAAGCCTCGGAAAACAGTAACCCCACCTCCCCCCCCCCCCCCCCCCCATCAAGTGTTCCTGGTCAACGATGAATTTTGTAGAGTAATCCCTCCTCCTCATAACATCCCGATTGTACAATAAAAACTGCGTAAAGTTTTCTCCTCCCCGCCCCCCCCCCCCCCCCCCCCCACTCCCACACACACACACCCGTATTTTGGGCAAGGATCCACTCCCCTGTTTTGGGCGTTGCCGCCCCCCCCCCCCCCCCCTCCCCCCGTCAACGGGGGAAAACAGTAATATCCTCCCACCCCCACAAAGGCCCCACATCCCCCGGCGCCCCTGCCCATCACCACCACCCTCGTTGTACCATTAACCAATTGTCTTTGCCCCAGCCTCGAAAATCTTGTCGCAGAACGATGGTTATCATGCAGAACAGAATTGTTTGAATTCAATAAAATATGTAACATGTATAATTTGCTACTCAAAGCCACATCTTATTCCTGTTTTTTAGGTTATACATATACATATGTATAACCTATTGATTTCGTCAAGATTTTTCTTTTTCTTTTTATTTTTATTTATTCTTCCCAATTTTGTTCGTCGATTATCTCAAGATCAGATTAATCAAATATCATGAATCTTCACATGATGATAGATCATGTTCTAACTTAGAACTGCCCACTTTTTCAGTGACGTCACATGACTGTGACGTCATCAGGACGCCATTTTGTCAAATGTTAATAATCATTATATCTCAGTCATGAAATATCAATTTAAATTTAAATTTCGCATTAACATTAATCAGGTCAATGGTCATCTTTTAAGTTCATGCGCGTGCAATTACACTCGGAGACGCGCGCGTACGCGTCCGTCAAATGAAAAAAAATGTCAAAAAATGCTCAAAACCCTAACCCGAGTAATTTACTATATGTTTCAGACAATTTTAAGCGTTTCAAAAAATTCCGCGCGTGCGCGTCGGCGCGCGCGTATTTGCGCGCGTAACGCGAATTAATAGGAAAATTATCATTTTTTTACATGATTTGCATTCCTTATAGATCCCTCAACACACCCTATCAATTTGAGTCATTGTTGACTCATAATAACGGAGTACGCGCGCGTCAAAGTCAAAATTACGCGCGCACGCAAATTGGCAAAATATGGTAAAAACATACTTTTTTTATCCGGCCATAACTTTTTAAAAAAGTCCACAAACACCCAATTTTCTTTCAATATTCGGATAGATTATGAGTTGTAGATACGAATTCATACCTCATTTATGCCAAGTAAATGTTATAAAATCATCATATTGACGGTAAAAGTTGAAAATGCGGATTTTAATCAATTTCAGTCAATGTTGAAATCGATCACAGCGGACTATTGACCATATCTCGCTTATTCTCCATCAATTTTCTCCCAAATTTTGATATATCGTAGCTGATGTCCTGCTCTATTCGCAATCTATTCACACAATTTAGTTTTGTTCACTGGATCCTGATGAATTGTTTGATTGGAAATAAGAGTTCAAATCTGTTACAAATTGAGGGTTAGCCAAAACGTATGTTATCGACCTATAACTGCTGAAGGAATTATGCTATCAATTTGAGATTTCGCATGTAGATAGGGATTTTCAAGCCCATCATTTTATAAGTCAATACCAAATCCCGAAAATGCATATTTCATTGTCATATTTACCGTTAAAGGTCAAATAAATCAAGCATGAATACTCAATAACCACGTACGCCGCGGACATGAAATTCAGCACACATGTATGGTATAATGAAAGGAAAATGTTCATAAGATAAGATATATGAAAATGGCGTTAAGGATATGTAAATTAAGTTCAAAGTTCAAATAATTCACTGTTACAATGACAAATGCAGTGTGCAATCACTGATGTATCTTTCCCAATTTCCCATTTTCGTTAAGAGATCTAATGTTGGTCTCGCGGTATAATTTGTGACACAAGATCAAAGGGTCGTAGGTTCGAATCCAAGACAGTACTTTTTTTTACTTTCTTTTTTTCTTGTTTTTTACTTTTTATTATGGAGGGGGAGGGTATCTGCTATTATTTATATGATGATTGAGAAGTTATTTTTGGAATCATCCTTTTATCATAATAAATCGATATGTATAACCTTAATTCGTCAAAAGTGACGAATTCAAAATCTAGTTTTTTTTTAAGTTTGTGAATATTGCGTCATTTCTTAGTAGCATGCTCCCGGAGAAAATTCTAAACATTTCTTTTTCCTGTCAACCTTTTTTTGCTTTGTTTATAAATCAAAAGGAATACAAAGTCACCCCGTGAATAATCATTTATATACACCACTGATGCATGCGGTATGAGATGTAAATGGTCACAACAATATTGTATTGTACAACAATCAGTTATATAACCAAATTAAAATGATAATAATAATTTGCTACTCAAAACCACATCTTCTTCCTGTTTTTTTTAAGTTCGTGAATATTGTTAAGATATTATAAATTGCGTGATTTCTTAGTAGCATGCTCCCAGAGAAAACTCTAAACATTTCTTTATCCTGTCAACAAATCAAAATGAATACAAAGTCACCCCGTGAATAATCATTTAGATACACCGCAGATGCACGCGGTGTACAAAATGTCTTTTCCCCTTTATACTATTTGGAAGATCTCGCTTAACCATATAGACCAAACAAATATCCTTATAGATTTGCCATGCTATCTCACGTATCAAGTCAAATAGATTATAGCGAGCTGCTCCGATGTGAAATGGGTACTTCATATCCAGGCGTTATCAATTCAACGTCGAAACCCGCCGGAGACTAATCTTGTTTCACCATCGACCAAACAAATATCCTCGGATTTTCCACGCTATCTCATTTATTAAGTAAAGAGTGTAGCGAGCGGCTTCGTGGTTAAATGGGTAATCAGTATCCACGCGTTATCAATTCAGTGTCGAAGCCTGCCAGAGACTCACTAATCGCTATGTAAATAAACTCATTCTGCGGAGCACCTCTCGCGGTCCTGAAGATTATCGTAAGCCACATATATAACAATGCATCGATTGGAACCGCTCGCTGTAAATGTAGCTCCTTTGCACGCCAAGGCATAGGTCGTCCTTATCCACGCGATTCAATGAGCGCAATTCAGTGTTGCAAGTCACCGCAAACCAATTAGCTGTGTAAATACAGTTCCCCGTTCTAAATGAGCCACAGATACTAATCGCTCGAAAGGAATGCGCTCGCCGTTAACGACACGCCAAGGCATAGGTTGGTCTTATCCATGCGATTTCATGAGCTCGATTCAGTGTATAAAGTGACCACAAGACCAATTAACTGTGTCAATACAGCCTTGGCGAGAGCGTCCGAGACACTACCTCATGATTATTCATAAGCCCGATATCTACAAATCCGGCGAAAGGGTGGCGCTCAACGAAAAGAGAAGCTCGGTCGCGCGGGAATGATGGCTAGTACTTATCCACGCGACTCTATCAAATCGATGGGGACTCGCGCGTCATGAATAATGAATAAATTAGAGCAACTTCGGGGCCATCTGGACGTCGATCCCGACCGCGCCGGGAGTCGGGAATGCGACAGTACGCAGCTCCGAGACCGGGCCCGTCGACGGGTCCGGGTCCCGGCGATCGAGGAGCGCCGGGGAAAGAGGAGATGTGGTTTTAGAAACGGCCATTGGTAAAGCACGGGCGACCCCCCTCGTAGCGTTAGAGTATTACTGAGTGTAGATATGGTATGTGGTTTGATATTGGGAAGTTTTGGAATGGAAATGCATACAATTCTTTGATAATTCTCACTTTTAAAGGGGTATTCCGGGCCTGATAAAACCATTCGTTTTTTGAATAAGCAGAATAAGAGGCATAATTGGTGAAAATTTGATCAAAATCAGACAAGAAACACTGGAGTTATACCTATTTGAACATCATGTAGTAATGAGCGATCGTTTCAAAATTGCCGCCATATGCAACATCATTGACGAGCAACTCGCCATGGCTTTAGTACATGAAAATACACTTATTTCTCATTTTCGCTGCTAAAAATTAAATTTTCTCTGCTTGTTTTCACGAATTCATAGAAGAATATCGATGGGCCAACCTCTTTGGAATTTGTAAGCTCATAAATTTGCTTTGTTATTAAGAAAATTTAAATTTGGTAAAATTTCAATGTAGAAGTCAAAATGGCTGCAGCTCGCAAGTGACGTCACGATCGATAGCAATTGCGAACGATACTAAAAATCGGAGCAAAGTTCATCCTGTCATAACTTTTGTATTGCTCTACCGTTTTGGCTCAGATTTTCGATCATGATTCTTCATATTCACTTCATTTTATAGCAAACAGCACATTTCTGGGGTGGAATTCCCCTTTAACGGGAAAATTTTTGGATTTTCGGCGACTGCATTTGATCTGCTGAGCTGTGCAAGTCAAATTCAGTGAAGCGAGTGCAATCTAGTGATGATTAATTTGGTAAATTCCTAATAAATTCACACTCTAGAGAGTAGATAGACTTGGTTACTAATTGTGGAGAGCCTGTTTTCAATAATCTAGCAAAATAAAACAATCCGTGGTTGAGCCTGTTTTATAAAACAAATAATACACGGTCATTATCGTGCATCATGTAAATGCAGCGTACTCTCGGTTATGTTAGGTGTGCGCATGCGCACTCGGCTTGCGCCTCGTGCACATCGCACACCTAACATAACCTCGAGTGCGCTGCATTTACACAATGCACTCTAGACAGTGTATTATTTGTATATCATGGAATAGCATTTACTATTCCATGAATGACGTCACGCATAGCACATTTTTCTCCATGGGCATTACTATGTTTGGTCACATGACGCTATGTAGACCAATCACTGAACAGGATTTCATTTATGTAGGATATAATATATGTTATTGTATGTTATGTATGCACATATTGTAATACAGGGTCTGCTTGACCAATCTCATAAAGATTGACATAACTTATTCGCTATAATTTTTATAGTGTTTTTTTTAAAGAAGAAAAAAAGACAGCCACATTAGGCTAAAGCAAGGATCTCTCCGCCCCTTCACCCACTGAACTATCGAATCTTAATTGTTGCCATTGAATTGATCTTTGTCAGTACTATTTAGTATGAGGTATACTTATAATATACTCATAATGTCAGTCAGCGCACTCTCTATTGATTATTCAAGCATATTATGTCAAGGGAATCTTTTGTTGCGCGTCGGGATACGTACCCCACCGCATATTATGTCACCACTTCTTACCAACTAATAAGTTTGGATAATTACATGCCCTGCTACTATGCGGATTTCTTTGTTGTTAAAAGACTAATATTCACGGGTAAACAGTACAACATTCTAAGGTGTCATACTAAGCATGTTTGGATACACTCTAAATAATATATACCTCAATTAACTACCCTTTGCCAGCTTCTGTCCTACTTAAAATTTATTTATTGATTTGTGTTAAAACTTGAATAGAGATCTAATCAATATACTTTGTATTTCTAAACACGTATGCAGCATATGCTAGTGTATTCTACCACAATTACTCTCAATTGGTTATCAATAATACTAGTTATTTCTGGAACATGTAAAGTAGCTATATCTCTCATGATAATCTTTAAATTATAATATACTCATCACTGTGTATGCCACTCCGACTCGATCAATAATAAAAAAAAAAGAAAAAAAAAAGAAGAAAAACGTTCACCCCGCTGTAATGTTTACTCAATGTATAATGTTTCAATTAACAATTACCCAACTAAATAATCAAGCAAGTAATACACAATAATACTCATATACACGGGCGTCGATCTGTCATTGATACCCATTGATCAGGGGGGGGGGGGATGATCCATTCATCCATCCCACCTGATGAATGGGTATTACGTAAGTATCGACGCCCATGCTCATATAGACACCGTTAACATCGAGGTAATCATCATCATCATCATCATCATCATACCTCATGGGCAATCTCTTGTCGGTTGAAACAAAATTAAATATGTTTCATTGTTTCTTTGTTATACATGGCTTTGTACTACACAATTGTCATAAATGTTGATTTACTAATGATTGTAGGTATGAAACTTTCTTGTTAAATTCCTTTTAACTTTCCTCTTTGTGTATTAAAGATGAATTCCAGTTTTGGGAAAGAAGCCGAATACATCTATATTGATCATTGTTGTTGAATAAGTATTGAAATAGGGCTTGTGTGTTAAAATCGGAACCTAAGCATCGTTAAATACAGAAATATCGGAAGAAATCCAATATCCGCCTGTGAAATTTATAAATCCACCGCCAGTTCGGACCTCCACGCCGCTAGCGCTGGGGGAGATATCGACAAGCTGGGGACAAGCCCGTAAAAACGAACACCTCGTGTACTCGCACGTGGTCATTGTACGTAGCGTATGAGCGATTCCGGAGTTGGCGATCGCTATCTGCAGCAGATCAAGTTATAATTTTGCAAATATATCAATTAGTAGGCGGTTTCTTGGCCAAATTTGAATAATCCTATATTAGTACAATTATATTCTTTCACATTATTGGTAATAAGAGCTTCCATTTCATTCTTTTTAGAGGGGGGCGTTTCCAAAAATGGCCTTTTCCTTTAACATATACTTTCACAAGCTTGTGAATTGCGTTAAACTTCAAGCGAGATGAGAAGTACACTCGTTATTTGTAATACGCGTCGAATTATAAATTGAGACCATCACATTTGCAAAGTTATGATTCCGGCAAGTGAGCCCGAATATCTGACCTTAATTGTAAGGTAATATTACGCTTCTATTATATACGGCTAATATAATATTAAGTGCATGGAGATTGGTGATTGACCTTGTCATAACTAACTTTACCGAGCTCCTGTTTGAATATATCACGTTTCTGCCTTCAGAATTATGAATGAAACAAGTGAAATGCAATAATACAAAAATGTATTTTACTAAAGGAAAATGCGTGTAGCCTATGGGAGAGTACGCAAATTTAACTACTCCGTGTACGGATACCTTTAACAACAACATTGAGTAGAAAAAGTAGTTTGCCCCTTATTTGCTATCTTATGATCACTTGATCTGTCTTTTCCCTAATAATTGTTAATACACGGTGAATTGAACATTTTCTACTTGTTCTATAGTAAATAACATAGATAATTTTTTCGTCCTATTAAATGACATTGTACATGTCCATTTTTACAAAGGAAAATTATTTTAATTAAAATATGGTGCATTATACTTAATCATTGTCGCTCCCTTTACAAGACAAACATTGCTTTCTGCGCATTGTTTGTCGATCGTTCAAATGTGTTGTTTATGTTACTGTACAATAAGTAGTTTCCTCTCCCCTATCAACTGGCGTAAATCTGTCCGGAAAACACAATGCATTGGGGGGTCGAGCAATTGTTCACAAACGGTTTGTGAACAATTGCTCGACCCCCCAATGCATTGTGCTTTCCGAACAGATTTACGCCAGTGCCCCTATCTATTAGTTATTGTTCAAATTAGTATTACATTAATACATAATTTTAATATGCTCCGGAAATATATGCTCTGAAGATGACAGTACTTCAAATGGTCCAAAAACAACATATGTTCCTCAACCATAATTGTTCCACCGACATTTACTCCGCTGAAGATTAAACTCTTGAATGAATTTTCAAGTACCTATATGGTATGAAGTGCGCTTTTATATGTTATGCGAATCTCTTGTGAAATTGGAGTACAATCGATTCAGTAACCATCGATTCATTCAAATATTTTATTGGCTGGTTTGTTTGTTTCACGTTTCTGTATACAGGGTGGGGGGCAGTCAAGCCCAGTGTTGTAAGCCGGGTGTGTGATCCTGCAGCCTGCATCTAGTAGCAGAAGGGGAGGCGCAATAACACACAACACTGGCTTTAGTTTTTGATGTTACATTGGGGTTCGACTGGAGTCGAACCACGGACCCTCATAGTATCCGAAAATGATGTGATGAATAGTATACTGTTCCAAGCAATCATCAAGCGAAGGGCATGATACTGGTGTTAAGATCGATCATGAATAGAAAAAAGAAAAGTCTTTATAATCGCTGCATTTGTATTACTCAGACTATTTATGAATCAAGAAATTGTTCCGCATGAGTTCAAAATTTGGTGACACGACATATGCTCCGCCGACATATGCTCCGCCGACAATTGCTCCGAAAAATGCGACAAATGAAGTTGTGTGAGTTGGTATTCTATTCAACCGTGTGATGCTATTGTGATTAGGCTAATCACAATAGCATGGTAGCTGACCAGTGATTGACAAATGATGTCACTGCAGGTCAACAATAGAATTTGCTCTGGAGGGTTTTTTAGGAGGTGGGGCTTAGCAACATGAAGACAAATAAAAGATAACATTTTTTTAAATATACAAAACATATTTGGGTCAAACCGTTTACAAATATTGAATGTGTACACTAATACAGATGAACAGAGGTCAACATGCATTTGGGTTGCAGGGCCCCTTTAACTGCATTTCATTGCATCTTCAATCAACCAGCTTCAACAATCATGTCTACAGTTTCTCGTGTTATACTGTTTGGGTATACGGATTTACGGACCACAGAGAGTTTGTTGATCGTTCAACAAAGAAAAAAAATAAAGCAAAAGGTAAATTTTGCAGAACGCACACGACCATTACATATTCACAACAATATTTGTTATTCATTGTGTTAAAATGTGAAGTAGCATGCCTTTACTATTCATCAGTATTCAGTATTACACTTTAATATTCTGAAGTTTAAATTTATTTTATCTACGTCATATCTACGTCACAAAAATATATTTTAGCAAATCGCTATTCCTTAAGTACAGTGTAATATTCTAGTGACGTAGATATGACATAGATACAATACATTTTAGCTTAAAATCGTTTTTAGAATACACTGATTGTAATAACTTGTGGTAATTCCATGAAAGTGTCTAAAATGGGCCAAATTTCAAAATCATTTTAGGCTTTTAGCCTCTTGGGTCCAGTAGTTATCAAATGTTCATAACTGACAGTTTATGGCACAAAACGTGAATTTTCAGTTATTTTATGCTAAAAATTGTGATCTTAAAATGATTAGAAAATTGCTAAAATTCATGCTTAACTTTAACAATGATTATTTTTCAGCAACTTGACTGTTTGCAAATAAAGATATCCTATTAATCCATTTGACAGTGAACCTTAATAGGAAAAGATATGCAGCAGTTCCTTATCCACTGTATTTTGGGGAAATTTAAGGGTGACAAAGATCAACTTAATTCTTGGCCCGTCTGTCACACTTTTTATGAACTTTTTTAATTTGTTTATTTTATTGAATTTGTCTCATACTCTGTAATAATAACCTTTGAAATTGCCCAAAATCTTTTCTGCAGATAACTCTTTGTCATTTCTTTGATGGTGTCTATTAGTATTATGAAGACAACTGTTGTAGTAAGAAGAGTTAAAATATATACATTCTCTGAGAAATGGAAGTTTACAATGAACCAGACAACTATGTAAGGCATTTATCATAATGAAACTGATGTGTCATAAAAAGAATTGCAATTTAAGATTTTCCCGTTGGGACTCGGACTCGGACTCGGCTGTCCGGGACTCGGGACTCGGATGTCCGGGACTCGGACTCGGACTCGGACAGGGTGGACTCGACTACAGCACTGCTACCTATATATTAATCTTTTATCTACCAAATAGCAAGTATTACGCTGATTCCATGGCGTACGAGGGGTAGTGAAGCAAAAAAACAAGCGGGCTCAGGGATATTTCGCCCCCACCCCCCCCCCCCCCCCCCCCAACAAAACAAAACAAATCAAAGTGAGCCACTGAAAACCATTAAATTGGCCCTCGTAAATTTGATTTGAGTTCAATGCAAAACATTTTTTAGTATGTTCTTTTTATGCTGGCACGCTTGAAATGTAGCCCTTGACAATATTTTTTTTATTTAATACTTTTCCTGGAATGGGAACCGGGACAATAATTAGAAAAGTATTTGAAGAATTGTGACAAACTAAGCGAATATAAAACAAACTTTCAGTAATCGGGTTCCTCCAAATTCTCTCGAAATGGCGTGACATGCTGCGGCAGTGCTCGAACTAAATTTTGTACAGGGAAAATGTGGAATTGCATAATAAGCAGTACCGTGGCCGGCTATAGCAAACCCTGCACTTGTCGGTAATTCATGTATTGAACAAATTAGCATTTTAAGTTCACATAATGTGTGTAAAAGACATAAAATTGGAAACTTGAAACAATTATCTCTTCGCCAATCAAAGCATCAAATGGAAGCTTGTGATGAGGCCTTTTTAATGTTATTAACATTTACGTTTTGATTGTTACCGACAAGTGCAGGATTTTGCTAGAGCCGGTCACATATTATGAAAGGGGTATTTCCCCCGACTGTTAGGGTTTACCAGTCTTCCAACCTAGTGTGATGTTTGCTCCGCACTGCTCATCCCTCCTTACATCGGATACATCAAACATTCGACTTACCAGATAGAAACAAATTAGCTAATTGTTTTGGGTCTGATAATACGTTTCCGTTTTAACCTTAAAAAGGGCTATTTTGAACCTTTAAAAAAAATGGGGGGGGGGGGGGGGCTAAAAGGCCCCCCCCCCCCCCAAGATCTCGGCAACCGAAACTCTGATCGACTCCAAATTTTGCATGGTGATAGATGTCCATAAGCTCTACAATATTGCATAGTTGAATTTTTTTTCAAATTAGAGCTAATTAGTTATGCAAAAATTGTATTTTTTGTATTTTTTGTATTTTTCTTTATATATGGTCATTATTATGAAACAAAACTGTGCTCCTTGTACAATATACATGATAAGATTATATAAATTTACATAATCTCTGATAAAACAACTACCCAGGGGGCAAACCACCATTTTTTTTAGGTTTTCAGCTTTTGCCTGTTGTAAAAGTTTGGGCACCAGAAATGACTTCTAGGACCTTCTAGGATCACAACCTATGTGGACAACCTCGCGAACTAGCTACTGGAAGTCCACAGGATGAGTTTCAAGAAAACCACACCTAATGCACTAAATAGTGTGTTTTAGCCTTAAGGGTCATGAATACCCAGTCACACATCTTGCACAATTACACCACAATGCACTGCTTATTCCAGATTTTTTTTTCATAGAGGTCTTTCCTTAGAGTCCTGCGCAACGTTTGATACCAAATGTGAGCATATTGCATTTTTGGTTACTGTGTCACTCGTCGTTACATCGTGATGCGTCACACATGGACATGAAATCTCGAATACATCGCTTATGTATGAAATGCAAATAACTCTTTTAAGAGTTAATAAAAGCCTATATTTTAATCTTTAAAAACTTAATTCGATTTGAAATACCTATTAAGAGCATTATAAAATTACATCAATTATGTAAATTAATAATTCAATGCAAAACAAAGCCAATAAAAAACAAACAAATACATAAGCATATGAGTTGTTAATGTATTAATTTGTTTAGATTGCGATAAAATGATACAAAATCCATCCGAAACATCATAACTCTTCATAATTTGAATCAGATACAGAGGTGTGTGTGTGTGTGTGTGTGTGTGTTTGTGTGTGTGTGTGTGTGTGTATATATGTGGGTGTGTGTATTTATGTGGGTAGCGAGGTGGAGGGGGTCACAAGACCATCAGTGGACTCCAAAAATAATTATAAGCAAGGACTATACTCACCCAGAATGGACGTAGTGTAACTGAAGGCTTACATGACAAGTTTAACGCAGAGTCTCGTACTAGATCTTATAAAGGAGGTACATTATGAGGCTTGGAAGGGGGTACTGTTATTAAGGATTGACCCTAGATGTGGCGTATAGGACCTTCTAGATAGGAACACAAACTGTGTGCAAAACTTTGTTGACTATCTGCTGAAAGTCCACGTCAAACGTCAACTGAAAAAACACGACTACACCAAACCACTCACTACACCAAACCACTCATCTCTGCCGAGTTGAAATATGCTGCATCTTCATTCATCAGTTATCCAGCACACATCATGATCTATGTCGTGTCATCGGGGAAAAGAGATGTAGTCGAGTCATGGCAGTAGTGGAAACCAAACCGTATACAGCATCAACATATTCATTTAGGAACATATCAAATGTGCAGTGTTCCGGTAAAAAAAAACCTCACCAACGTGAAAATGGGGTGTTTGAAGACACTATAACAGGGTCCGTTTCCAGTGAGAAGAAGAAGACAAGACTTATGACGCTCAACACCTTCCACACCCTAACAAGACAAATCTCAAGAAGAAAAGAGGAAAACAGCCGCACCAGGCAAGAGCAATGAAGTTCTGCGCATGACTATGATTTTTGCTAGTGGTAGACAGCTTGACATGTATGACTTCATGGGAAAGCATGGGTTCAGTGATATATTTCACCTACTCTGTTCAAGGAACCCGGCAATATGTGAAGTGGTAGGAAGACTGGTTTCCTCTTAGTGCCAAACCAAATTTTTCTGATTTACCTTCGGATAACAGAAAGAACAGCAGTGGTCCTTTCACAAAGGTGAACAATTTTAAGCAATTCCAAAGTATGGAACCGCTTTCTTCATGTATAGGAACAGTTATTCTGGCACCCATCAACATGATATTGTCTTGCCCAGGCTTGCTGTATAGTTGACACTAGAACTTCCATCACTGAGGGACTATCCAAACTCTGTACATGATGGAATGTTCGGCTTGGGAATGTGCGCATTCTTATCAATGATGGCGTGAGAAGCTCGTTTGAGACAAAGGAGAAAACGTCCTCTTTAGGAGGCAGTAGTTTCAAGAGAGCTGACTCGTTGTTCAAAAACTTTTAAGCTCTCAGATTTCCCAGATTGTAATCCTTAAACTGGTCTGCTTTGGTGATGTATACATCCATTGCGAGTTCTTGTGTCCAAGTGATAATGTCATCTGTTAAAGTATAGGCAGGGTTTTTGTTTTACCAGCAGTGTCGATATGTGCCGATTCTGTGCTGTCCTCACCCACAGCTCTGAGAGATCAGTGAGACGTGCTTGTGATGTCAGTGTCATTGGCATGAATAACTACTCTGTCGACTCTGTGAACTACTCTGTTGTAGAATGTATAAAGTAAGACCGTTATAACAGCCTCTTCATGCCTGTTGTGTAGATCCAAGCCGATATAGTGATATAGTGAAAAACTCATGTGGATCAGGAGCTGCACATTTCCCACTGACTTCATAGACTTTGGTTCATTTTGGATAGGGCACACCTCTGTTCCTGTTCAGCAGACTCAGGCTGGCCTAACTGTACATGTATATGTTCAACAAAGGTGTATGGCATCAGTACCGAAATGAACTTCTTCCAGCAATAGACTTGCATGCCATTCAGTGACTGCTTCAAATGCTTCACCTTTATGAGATGGCCAGTGACATATGGCGCACATTGCATAACAACCACTGTCCTTTTACAGTTCGGTTGTCATTGACTTTGACTTGACAACCTCTTTAATAATAATAATAATAATAATGAAACATTTTTATATAGCGCATAACACATGAGCAAAATTGCATGTCTCTTTATCCCTGATGACACGATTCTGGCCAGATGTATGGTGTGGGATGGATGAATGGAGATGCAGCATAGAGGAAGCATACTTTTCAACTGTGTTTGTAGAGATGGCTGCATTTAGTGGGTTTTTTGTAGATGCTTTTTCAAGTTTCGCTTTATTTGGACTTCCAGTAGCTAGTTCAACTAGGTTGTGTTTTTGGAACGGTCATATGAGACATTTATGTGGGCCAATCTTTAACATGAACCAACTTTCACAATATATCTCCTTTAGACCTAGAATGAAACTTGCCCTCAAACGTGTCATGTGAGCCTACAGACACACTACATACACACCAAACTGGGTGGGTAGACCTTGATTATAATTATGTTTGGAGTCCATTGATGAAAGGCTAGTCTTTTGAACACCAACATCCTTCCTCCCTGGTATCTCATTCACGGGATAAGCTTTATGTAATTTTGTGGATATATTTTGTATCATTTGATATAGTAATTTAACCACATCTAAACAAATTATAACATTAACAACTCATATTCTTATGTATTTCATTGTTTGTAATGCTTATGTGTTTTATTAATGTACATACTTAGTTTCAATTTATAATGCTCTTAATGGCTATCTAAAATGCGAATTACATGTTTAAAGATCTAAATATAGCCTATTTTTCATTTTTAAGAATTTAGTTGTATACAAATTTTACGTCCGTATGTGATGTATCACGTTGTAACGACGTGTGACACAGTAACCAAAGATGCAATATACTCCAATTTGGTATCAAACAATGCTCAGGACTTTAGTAAAGTCCTCCATGAAACAACAATCTGGAATCAGAAGTGCATTGTGGTGTAATTGTGCAAGATGTGGGACTGGGTCTTCATGACCCCTAAGGCTAAAACACACTATTTAGTGTATTATAGTTGTGATTTACTTGAAACTCATCCTGTGGACTTCCAGTAGCTAGTTCGCGAGGTTGTCCACCTAGGTTGTGTTCCTATAGGGTCCTCGAAGCCATTCCTGGTGAACTACCTTTTACAACAGGCAAAAGCTGCTAAACCCCCTTTGCCCCCTGGGTAAACAGGATAATCATGAAAATTTATTTAGTTTTACCGTTTTTCTTTATTTATTTTTTCTTCTTCTTCTTCTTCTTCTATAATCTTCAAAGGGCTATAATGCAGCCTATCTCGAAGATGAACTTAACTTGTGTACACGATATCAGGAGGAGTGTGGGCCTAATCAAAATGTGTTGATTCATAGTGGTTTGTTACAAGATCTTTGAATTGATCAAGTGAGACTGCATTAACCACTGTGCTAGGAAGTTTATTCCATTCTAATATAGTCCGTTGAGCGAATGCAAATTTGTCGATATTGCCCCTTGGACGGTATGTTTGGAAGCACATGTTGTGATTTTTCCTAGTTTTAGATGAGTTTAGAGTGAAAAATGTATCTGGAGGAATTGCAACGAGGTTATTTATGATTCTATAAACCATGGTGAGTCTGCTCACAGCGCGCCTTGAAGATAGGCTGGGCCATTTTAGCTTGCTGATCATAACGGACACGCTGCTTGTTCTTCGATAATCAGCCGTGACATAACGAGCAGCTTGTCTTTGTATCCTCTCTAGTGTCTGGATTTCTGAGATTGTATGGGGATCCCAAACACTGCAACCATATTCTAAGTGAGGACGCACAAGAGACTTTGTAAGCCGCCTCTCTGAAGGATTGTGGGAGGAACCTTGTATTTCGGCGGATGAAACCAAGCTGTTGGGAGGCTTTCTTAGAGATTGCCGAGATATGTGATGAACATTTGAAATTATTGGACAAGGTGACTCCAAGGTATTTTCCAGACTCACAGATTTGAAGAAGGGAGTTATGGATGTAGTAATTGTAATTCACTGGATATCGAGAAGGGCAGAACCTCATGACAATACATTTGCCAGGGTTGAATGACATCAGCCAGGTGTTTTCCCACTGCTGAAGTACATCAAGATCTTTCTGCAACATCCGAGCATCTGCGCTGCTATTAATTTCACGATAAAGCATACAATCATCAGCGAATAGTCTGGTTGTTGATGAAGTTTGATCAGGCAAGTCATTAATATAGAGAAGGAAGAGTGTAGGGCCCAAGACGGTACCCTGGGGAACACCTGATATAACAGGGGAGGCCTTGGATTTGACACCCTCCAAGACTACAGACTGTTCACGGTTGGAGAGGAAGTCCTGTATCCATATGATTATGGTCTTGGATACCATAATGTCTAAGTTTAAGGATCAGGCGATTGTGCGGGACCTTATCAAAGGCCTTCGAGAAATCTAGCATAATCATGTCGACTTGCTTCTTTTTCCTATAAGAATCAGCAAGGTCATGAGCTGCTAACAACAACTGTGTCTCACAAGAATATTTTCTTCTGAATCCATGCTGACAAGGAGAGAGGATGGAATAGGTATCAAGATGTTTCATAATTGATGAAACCAAGATATTTCCAGGGTTTTACAAGCTATGCTAGTCAGGGAGATAGGACGATAGTTTTCAGCTTTCGTCTTATCACCTTTCTTGAAGACCGGGGCTATGTGGGCCTTCTTCCAGTCGTCAGGAAGGACAACAGTCTTTAATGACTGATTATAAATGTGTGTGAGGATAGGGCTAACTTCAGAGGCTGTCTCTTTCAGAAGAATGGCCGGGATATTGTCAGGACCAGATGATTTAGATGGGTCTAATCCCCTGAGGAGTCTTTCAACACCGTTGGCCTGAACTATTATATCCGCCATAGATGGGTACTTGGAAGGAAGAATGTTAGGCAGGGGGATGTCTGGTTCGGCGGTAAAGACAGATTCAAATTGAGAGCCCAAGATATCTGCCTTTTCTTGGCTAGACGATCTAAGGCATCCTTTGTGGTAAAGTTGTTGGATACCTGTGGAATCTTGTCTGAGCCTTTTAACATATTGATAGAAGGCTTTAGGTTTATCTTTCAGGCTAGGGCCAATTACCTCGTTTAGATATTTCCATCTGGAAGATCGAAGAGATTTCTGAACTTGGGATCTAAGTTCCCTGAAAAGACTCCAATCCTCCTGAGACTGGCTTTTCCTAGCTCGATTATACACGCGATGCTTCTGTCTGATCTTGCACTTAATTTCACGTGTAATATAGGGTATATTGAACCTAGTACTACTCATCTTACTAGGAATGTACTTTTCTTTCAAATAGAGTAATTTAGACTTTAGGGCTTCCCAATTCTGATTAACGGACAGAGCGTCAGGATCATTATTAAAATAGACATCAGAAAAAGCCAGTAGCTCAGATCTGATCTTATCAAAGTCAGCCTTCTTATAATTGTAGACTTTATGCGCTTGAGTTTTCTGGTGTTTAACAGAAGCGTTTAAGTCAACCTGAATAATGGAGTCGTGATCACTAATTCCCGGAATAGGCTTGACAGAATTCTTTATATATTTTATTGTTTTATGCAAATGTGAAAACAATAAGTTTGATTCACCATGCCAAATGGAAACTACTAACAGTACATGTGAAAAGATGTGTATAAAACTGCAATATAAAAGGTGCATCTAAAAACTCTGTATGTTATATATGGAAGAATTTACCCCCAAATTTGAATTTTCAGTGACATGCAATCGCGAAATGTTACATAACACCCGGATCGTTGACCCGGTGTGCGCAAATTTGGTATCAAAAGATGCGCGAGACTCTAATAAAAAAAAAGTCATGAAGTGGCATCGTAAAATATTTAAGCTTTGCGATAGAGGAGAAGGGGGGGGGGGGGGGGGGGGCTAAATCAGCCCCCCAGTCTTTTTAGGATTAAACAACATCATTAATACAATAAAACGGTAAGACAGAACAGCAGTACAGAGTGTCCAGCCAATCTTCAGGCGGGCAAAATCACGTCTATTTCATTCTACAGGTATACCGACTCCGGTTTGACCCCTACCGTAGAGCTCTCCGCGAAGGCACATTTCCAAACGACGATATCTCCTTTATTTTATCACTTTTTTGCGCTCTGTTTTTTTGCAATATCATAATAAATATCTGGAGTTACTGAATCTCTAAACATATTTATTATAGGATTCCTGTAAATTATTCAATTTTCACGTTCAAAATGTGTTTTTTACAAAAGAAAAAACTTTGAAAACAACTCGAATTTTGACACAATAATAGTTTTATTTTTGAGCCCAAATGAAAGTCTAACGTTTAGAATCGCCATTTATTCTTCTTTCCGAAAATAAACACAACAAAAAAAGTAACTCCCCCCCCCCCTAAGCAAAATGGCGTAACTTTTTAACGAATTGGGTTTGAGCAACATAACATAACAGAAATGTTTCTAAAATGATTGGCTAACGTCTCTGTGAAAATGAATTTGATCCACCATGCCATGCATGAGTGAGCACACATTAAAGGGAAAATGTCACTTTTCAAAAGTCACAAGAGTCAAAAAGTGAAAATTCTGCCTTTGATGTGTGGTCACTCATCCATGACTCGACGGACCAATTTCATTTTCACACATAAGTTAGTCAATAAATGTAGGAACAATACTGCCGAGATATTTTGCTCAAAACCTTTTCGTTAACAAGTTATGTTATTTGATTAAGGGGGACTTATTTTGGTGTTGAGTTTAATTGATCAGTATTGTTGGAATAAACTCAACAAAAAAGTAAGTCTCTTCCTGATTAGAATAACATAACTTTTTAACAAAAATGTTTTGAGCAAAATAACTCAGCAGGATTGTTCCTACACGTATTGACTAACTTCTGTGTGAAAATGAAATTGGTCCATCGAGTCATGCATGAGTGAGCACACATCAAAGGAAAGATTGACACTTTGTGTGCTCACTCATGCGTGACTCAATGGACCAACTTCATTTTCACTCAGAAGTTAGTCACAAAGTGTAGAAACAATCCTGTTGAGTTATTTTGCTCAACACATTTTTGTCAAAAAGTAACGCCATTTTGATTAAGGGGACTTACTTTTTGTTGTTGTGTGTATTACAAAAGCGTGCATGATTCATAAACACAACAAAAAAAGTGAGTCCCCTAATCAAAATGTCGTCACTTTTTGATAAACTTGTTTTGAGCATAATAACTCGGCAGGATTGTTCCTATTCTTTGTGACTAACTTCTGAGTGAAAATAAGGTTGGTCAATTGAGTCACGCATGAGTGAGCACACTAAGTGCCAATCTTTCCTTTAATGTGTGCTCACTCATGCATGACTCGATGGACCAATTTCATTTTCACACAAGTTAGTCAATAAGTGTAGGAACAATCCTGTCGAGTTATTATGCTCAACAAATTTTTGTTAAAAAGTTATGTTATTCTAATCAGGAGGAGACTTACTTTTTTGTTGAGTTTATTCCAACAATATTGATCAATTAAACTCAACACAAAAATAAGTCCCTCTTAATCAAATAACATAACTTTTTAACGAAAAGGTTTTGAGCAAAATAACTCGGCAGGATTGTTCCTACATTTATTGACTAACTTATGTGTGAAAATGAAATTGGTCCGTTAGTCATGGATGAGTGACCACACATCAAAGGCAGAATTTTCCACTTTTTGACTCTTGTGACTTTTGAAAAGTGACATTTTTCATTTAATGTGTGCTCACTCATGTATGGCATGGCGGATCAAACTCATTTTCACAGAGACGTTAGCCAATCATTTTAGAAACACTCCTGCCAAGTTATGTTTCTCAAACCCAATTTGTTAAAAAGTTACGCCATTTTGCTTAGGGGGAGTTACTTTTTTTGTTGTGTTTATAAATAAGGTGGTGTAAATGTTGTAATATGGGTCAGGATCCAGCAAAATCTAAACCAACTACAATGTCAAAATCGTAACGACTCGCAGTTTAGGAAAATACTCGATCTAGCGCTGTGCATGTGATTGTCCAGTTAGCGGTAGAATGATGACGTCATTTTGTGAATCTGCGTGATCCACGTCAGGTGATTCGCGTGATGAAGAGAGAATGGGAGAGAGATTTCTTTCACGCACAGCGCGCGTGTGTTGTTCCGAGGGGGAATCTGGTGCAGCGTTGCGTTGTTTAAATTCGTACACCCCTTCGTATCATCCAATGAGAATGCTCGTTCGCATTCTCGAGTGGTATGTTCTTGGCCTCTGAACTGATTATCTCAAAATTGAACGTTCGTGCGAAGGTCACGTGACACAGCACACAGCCCTATCGCACCTCATTCTTATTATTTCTCGGATTTAACATCGACTTTGACACAAAATTGTGAAATTTGTTTTATTATTGAGCCCAAACGAATTTGGTATGAGAATTATCGCCAAAATCTCAGCTTGCCAGTGCACGTAAAATTAATTTAACCCATTTGTAATATGGTCAGGATCCAGCAAAGTTTGAGGGCATGCAAAATCTTCTTTTTTTTCAATAACCCTTCTTTGGAGCAGCATAACTTTGCAAAAATACATCATATTTTGTCAGAAAATGAACGAAATGATACAAATTTATCCTGACATTTTGCCGCCAGGAATCCTATTTTGTGTCTCAGGCCACAGGTAATCACGATATGCAATTTGCACACATTTACAACAACAAGCCTTACCACTTTGGAACGCTATCTAGAGGTCGTTAATAATAAAATCCCTGCTTCAGTACAGGGTCGATCGTGCGCTGATGCTACTCGTAGGCTGTGTCTATCTTTCATTTCTCCTTAACCGTAAAGTCATTCACGTTCTTCATGCATTCAGATATCGCAAAGGTATGTGTGCACATCATTACATCGGCTGGCCGACGTGACGTACATTTTACTGTGCATACATTATGTGCTACGCGTAGGTTTGGTCTGCGAACAAAATCTGCACCAACATTTCATATTTCTTCCGGAAGGTATCTATACATACACACTTCTGGCAGACAAAATGACCAATCGTTTTCGTCATTTGATTGGGCAGAAAGCTGTATCTATACATATATACATCCTTCTGCTAAAATCCCTCATTTTGTACGGCAGAAGGGTGTATACCACCTTTTTTGCAGTACAAATTTTGACTACTTAATTTTTCAAATGTGTATCTGTATTTTTTAAAAAGAAACCTAAAAGTAAGTAGGCAAGAACAAGCGAGCGATCCCACCTATTTATATTTTCAATGAATGTATTTTGATATATTTTGTTTATTCATTGTAATGTATATTTAAAAATACCCCCTTTAAAATAGCTTCATTATTAAAACCGATTTATATTCTTAAAGGGTACCACCACCCAAAAATAATAGATCTAGGGATCTAGTAACTTTGTTGACATATGCAAAAAGTGATGAATGGTTGATGCAATGTATATTATTATTATTGCATATGTCCACAGGGTATTGTGTGAAAATTTCAAGTCAAATGGACATTGCATGGCCAAGTAATGAGCGAAAATGCAAAGTGATATTCAATAACTCACTGCACTCACTTTGTACACAGAAGAAAAACTCGCCCGGAGTTTTTCTTATCTAAATTCTTCGATCGTACATATCTTTGTAACGAAAAGGAAATTTGAAAAACCGAAACCTGTCCCATGATTGTATTGTTAACACGAATACAACAAGGTATGAGGGAACTACTAGAATGAAAAATTTATTTTGAGGATTTGGACAATGTTACTAAGTCCCTTTAAAGAAAGGTAACATCTTTAGTATTCCATTCCATCAACAAGTTCACAAAAATATGTTTCAAGAAAAAAAATATATAATTGGAAAACGCATCACCATTCTAAAGCATGCGTTCATGCGGTCTGAATTGCGAAAACTAATGTGTGCAGAGCGAACGAATCGCCCGGGAATCTATTGTCTACAAACGTACGCGTGAATAGCATTGGCGCACTCGCAAATGGTTGGCCCGTATGGAACCAGGAAATAGTAGTGGTACCGTAAGTGGTGGAAATTAATTGCTTTGTTTATGAATTACACAACCCTTTGCAAAATGTTGGGTATCTATTTGATATCACAAAACGGTACCAAAACATCTACTAATGTGTTGTTCTTTGCCTGGTGGTCCCCTTTAAGTGTAAGTATTGTTGCTTCACCATTTTACATGGTTTTTAGCTTACGATTCATCCCATTTGCAATATTCCATAGCAAACATCATATTTACAAGGTGAGATTCCAATGTAATTATATATTTGCCAAATCGTTGTGATTTGTTTTTATACACAGTCTTTATACACAGTTTCGACTTATAGATAGTCTACTATACCAATATTAAAGGGAGCTAGGAAATCTATATTCCTTATTGTTGATTAATATTCTGTGCTAGATCGCATTAAGAACAAACGGGGTTGAGCGATGTTATCATGCAATTTGTTGTTTGGTCTTTTTTTTCTTGTACAGGTCAAGCGGAAGTCTGTGTCGTAGTTTGTGACGTTCAACCCAAACAGCACGTAAACACGCAAACGCACATGCTTTTGGAAATGCAAACTACTGTTCGTGAGATCGCTAGAAAGATCATTCTCTGCGATGATCTGACAAAAATGGATACGGAGGATCAGAAATCGCTGAAAAGTGTTATTAATGGCTTAATGGATGGCACGAATACAACTGGCAGTGATGAACATGGTAAACATATTGCAACCTATTTATGTTGCAGACATTTTGTCTACAGTAAATTTAGTTGTTTTAGGCCCAAGCCCTTGTATCAACTAATCGGCAAGGGTCCCCCCCACCCCCCCCCCCCCCCCCATCCTCCTAGATCATCGCTATGACACAAACAATTTACTCATGGTAAATGTCCGCTTTCAGCTAGAAGCTGTTTTCCAGCAGGGCCGTACACAAAATAGTGCAATACAAAATACATAAACAGGTATCACAGCACTCATTAAATGATTACTGATGACCAACTAAGCAACCATAATATTACGGATTGTGAGTCTAGAAATTGCATACAGCTTCATTATTTAATTTTTAAAGAGTTTAAATGGATAGTTGAGTTTTGATAAAGAGCCCTTAAAATCAAGAAAG
>JBAMJV010005131.1:0-80023 GCA_037951105.1 Echinarachnius parma | reverse complement strand
CATGCCTACCTAAAATGTTGTCAAGTGATACCGGTTGGGTGGGGCCACCCTTTAAAAACAAATCAAACTTGACACTCAGTTTTTTCATTACCTCAAAAACAATATTTCTTAAAGCGCCCTCTCTACTAAAACTGAACTATCCCTTAACAATATTGAATGCAAGTTGGTTCGTATTATTCATTTGAATTTGGTATAATGTTATGAATATGTTTATTAACCTCGAAAAACTTCTTTCTTGTAGCGACCTCTTACAAAAACTTAAAGGGATCTAGTAACTTTGTTAACATGTGCAAAAAGTGATGAATGGTTAATGCAATGTTATAGTTGTTGTATCTCATATGTCCATAGGGTATTGTGTGAAAATTTCAAGTCAAATGGACATTGTATGGCCAAGTAATGAGCGAAAATGCAAAGTGATATTCAGTAACTCACTGCACTCACTTTGTACATGGAAGAAAAACTCGCCGGAGTTTTTCTTATCTGAATACTTCAATCATACATATCTTTGTAACGAAAGGGAAATTTGAAAAACCGAAACCTGTCCCATGATTTTATTGTTAATACGAATACAACAAGGTATAAGGGAACCCCTAGAATTAAAATTTTATTTTGAGGATTTGGACAATGTTACTAAGTCCCTTTAACTACCCCTTTAAAGTGATCTTTTACTCCAAAGTGATGTTTGAGTCTTAAATCATGCACCAATATCATCACTTAAAGTCTTCTAAATGAACTGTGAAAGTTGCATAACAAGAATACATTGTTCACCTAGTGAACAAAAGTTAACATTGATGTGAAAATCAATCACCTGCTAATCATTGATTTGTGCGACAATTGAAAAGCGTTCCTGAACGCTTTTCTATGTTATCATGAATATCATGAATATTAGGGGGATTAAACCCAAATATAAATCCATTGCATTCTTGTGTTACGAAATGCCCGAATACAAGATAGCAGAGAGATGTAACAGCTCCAAGTGATTTTGGTTGAATTTTTTGTTCTTATTACATTCATTGTATACATTTCATTGTGTGTATTGTTGTTTTGTTTGTGCCTATTACATTGATTGTATACATTTGATTGTCTGTATTGTTGTTTTGTTTGTGCCTATTACATTCATTGTATACATTTGATTGTCTGTATTGTTGTTTTGTTTGGGCCTATTACATTCATTGTATACATTTGATTGTCTGTATTGTTGTTTTGTTTGGGCCTATTACATTCATTGTATACATTTGATTGTCTGTATTGTTGTTTTGTTTGTGTCTATTACATTCATTGTATAAATTTGATTGTCTGTAGTGTTGTTTTGTTTGTGCCTATTACATTCATTGTATACATTTGATTGTCTGTATTGTTGTTTTATTTGTTCATATTCATATTACGCTATTACAATTACGGTCTTGACTAGACTACTCTAGTTCTATATATTGGTATTGATATAGTGATATCATGCTGCATGGAATATTGCATAATTATTCATGTAATTATTATATTATACTTTATAGTTCGACCGTGCCTGCCTGGCCTCGCCTGGGCATAGGCCCAGACCCAGTATGGCAGTAGGCAGTAAGCCTAGACCTAGTCCTAGTCAGAAATAAACTGGACTAAACTAGATAAGACTATATAGCTAGATATAGACAAGGCCTTTTTTGCAACCTCCTGGCCGGTTTAATAACAAATATATAAAAATAAAATAAAATGTTTCGGAGGGTAATCGACCGAGAAAAAGTCCTACCGTACCAACTACTTCGGTAGTCAAGTAGAGCTCTCCGTGTGTCAAATAATTAAATTAAATTGATTGATTGATTGATTGATTGATTGATTGATTGATTGATTGATTGATTGATTAATGGTTGATTGATTGATTGATTAATTGATTGATTGGTAGATTGACCCGATTGATTCACCATAATTATAAATTATTTAATTCAATCATTGTTTTATTAACTCACTTTATTATATTAGTATTACTGATCGCTCTCTCATTGATTGGTTGATTGATTGTTAGATTAAATGATTGATTGATAGATTGACCCGATTCATTAACTAGTATATTTATAAATTATTTAATGTTTTATTAACTCACTCTGATCACTCACTCACTCGCTCATGCATGCACACACAACGCCGTTAACGGACACGAGCAGACTAAGAACGCCGCAACTTCTGGCGTAATGCGTAGTGAATGTTCCGCTGCGTATAACACTGTTCAGCTACAATTTATTTGTCAAAATTCGCACATGACACTCGTGACACGTCTTTAGAATTATTCTAATAACAAAAGAAATAATGCAAATGGTATGATTTTACATTTACTAACTGATAGAACTGCATATTATCGTCTCAGATTACCCTGAATTATGAAAAGCAGTATCATAAACTTAATGATTGAAATGATTTGAAAAAGGGTTTCGGCATTTTCGTCGGCATTTTAAACCCTTTTTGTTCTTTTTCGTTGGTGTTAGGGCGGTGTTTAGATATCGATAGCACTATCGGTATCGGTTCTCCCAAACCGAACAGCTGATTTTGAGCTCGATTTAAGCAGCTCTTGGAGTAACACCACTCTAACACCAGCCCAACACCGAACTTGAAATCACTCATTGTATACATTTGATTGTCTGTATTGTTCTTTTGTTTGTGCCTATTACATTCATTGTATACATTTGATTGTCTGCATTCTGGTATTGTTGTTTTGTGTTTGCCTATTACATTGATTGTATACATTTGATTGTATTGTTGTTTTTTTGTGTCCATTACATTCACTGTATACATTTGATTGTCTGTATTGTTGTTTTGTTTGTGCCTATTACATTCATTGTATACATTTGATTTTCTGTATTGTTGTTGGGTTTGTGTCTATTACATTCATTGTATACATTTGATTGTCTGTATTGTTGTTTTGTTTGTGCCTATTACATTCATAGTATACATTTGATTGTCTGTATTGTTGTTTTGTTTGTGCCTATTACATTGATTGTATACATTTGATTGTATTGTTTTTTTTTTGTGTCCATTACATTCATTGTATACATTTGATTTTCTGTATTGTTGTTGGGTTTGTGCCTATTACATTCATAGTATACATTTGATTGTCTGTATTGTTGTTTTGTTTGTGCCTATTACATTCATTGTATACATTTGATTGTCTGTATTGTTGTTTTATTTGTTCATATTACATTCATTGTATACATTTGATTGTCTGTATTGTTGTTTTGTTTGTGCCTATTACATTCATAGTATACATTTGATTGTCTGTATTGTTGTTTTGTTGTTTCTATTACAGGTAGGTCCCAGACTGGATAGTGTTGTATGTACATTTGAAGCATGGTGGATATCATTTTGGAGTAAGAATGCAATTATCTATGGGGAAAAACAATTAGAACTAAATTCTTATATTATGTCCATGATATTACTAACACACTATGTCATCATTATTAAATACATACATATGGATGTGACATATATATTAGAGGGATATAGTAACTTTGTTGGTAAGTGCATGGCAACATGCCTGTGACTGAATAAAGTCGATGAAATGTGTATTTTTGTAATTTGATATGTCCACTGTGTGATGTGTGAAACTTACATGGAAAGTAAATGTCATATGAGCGAAAATGCAAAGTGATATTTGCTTATTGGAATGACTTTGTACACAGATGAAGTTATCCGGTGGAGATTGTCAAATCTGAACACGTCAATCATAAAATTCTTTGTTACGAAAGAGAAATTCAGAAAACGAAAATCTCTTCAATGCTTGTATAAGAATACGAATACAAAGAGGTAAGTGAGAATGAAAATAGTTCTAAGTACATTTTGTGGATGTTGACAAGAAGTGTTGGATATGTATCTAATATCACACAATGGTACCATACCATTTAAGTATATCATTTTTCTTTGCGTGATGGTCATAAAGACATATGTACAAACAATACAGGGTAAACATGGAGATGGTTTGGCTTCTTTTTTTAAGACACATCATTTTTAGTAGGTTATTGTTCCATTCTGTATTTGAAATTATAATGGTGAGTAACGTATCTACATAATATAGTACAAAACGAAATACATATGAACAAGTTTCCATTGAAAACGCGCATAATACTAACACGAGCAGACGACGCGAATAAAATCTATGCTATATGCATTACAACGTGCAAACAAACGGCTTTTAATTCACGTTGGAGATGGACTATGTACCTGGACAATGGCAGTGCGCTACAGGCACTGCGCGTTAACGTATGTCCTTCGCGCATTCACGAGCAAACGCAAAGAATCAGATATAGCTAAAAGTGGAAAATTAAGTTGTCAAGAAACACAAAAAAGGCCCTATTTTCCCGTCTAATAATCAAAATGTTTCTTACATTAGAAGAAAGGTAATTTTGTCCTCTTTGTTTTGGTATCCGAGACGGTATAAAAACGTATCAGGGTAAAATTATACGATCGGCTGAATAAGCGAGGGTTGGGACAAATTCGTCAAATTTCTTCTATTCGCCATAGGGAAGTGGTCATTCTGGCAAATTTTACCGAAAATTCAACGGCAAAAGGCCATATTTTTCCAGTAACGAAACGAGACATAATTGGTACCATTGAAAAGGAAATTTATCACTGAATAATATTCCACCCGAGACGGTATAAATTGTTTAAACGAATTTAAGCTATGAGAGTTTTATTTCACACAGCGCGAGAAAATGGAGCTAAATTCTGTTCATTCCCCGTGTTGAAGCGCGCTGTACGAAATGTGTGGAGTATGCATCAAAGTTTTCAATTATGTGTTTAATTTATCGCATGAAACATTTTAATATAAGAGATTGGGCTGTACTACTCTGCGTTAGCTGCGTTATCAGAAATTGTACTAGAACAAATGATGTGTATTGTAAATTAGACCAGCACAAGATACAAATGGAAAACAAATGTATCATGTGATTTCCATTCAAATCATTTCTACAGATTGGGCTGTACTACTGTGGGTTAGCTGCATCACTTTCAACCTCTACCTGATCATCATATGGATGGCGAACCCTGGGAGAAGAGAAATGTGAGTTCATTAAACCAGTGCTCCAAATAAGCACAGGCCTGCTGGTCCAGGGCCACTACAAAGTAGATTTGCCTTTGGGCCAACATATTTTATTGATCCTAAATTCCACTGGCCCGAATTGGCAACCAAGTAAAACATAGTTCGTTATATTTGTCTTGTGTTATTTGGTTTGGGGCCACCGGATACAAATTGTGTGCCACTATAATTTTACAACTCTGTTTTGGACTTGCCCGACGGGGCAACAAGGCAAATAAATTACATTCTTGCATTGCTTAAATATATAATTGGTTCAGAGGGCGCTTCGAGAAACTTTTTGTTGTTGAAGGTAAAGAAAAGGTGTAACATTCGAAAGAGCACAAGACATACTCAACTTCGCCTGATCAAAGTCGGTTCAGAACAGCTGAAATATCCATAGGTATATCCGATTAAATTAACTGTAGCTTTATAAAATATGTTAACATCATTCACAAATGTACAAACTTGAGGTGTCTGAAGTGCGCCCTCTTGCATTAACATCTGTAACAACTGTAAATGATGTTCAATGATAACTTCCAAGTTTTGGTTAATGAAATGTTGTTTGACCATACATGTACCATCCCTTTAAAACCCTTGAAGATAATTGATATATTATAATCGGGATAATGCTAATGTAAATCGCCTAGAGATAAAATTGCATCATTGTAGGCCCTATATACATCAAACCTATTACTGCTATTGCAAATTGTTCTCTACCATAACAAGAATCTACCACCTGGTGTCATGGGGCCTGAGTCTATTTGGTGCATGTTTGCCGCTCATAGGGAACCACTATGGACCGGCGGGGGCATGGTGGTAAGCATTCACCATCATTTCATTTAAAGCCTTAGGAATCTATTGTTATACAAACTGATGAAGGGTTGATAATGTGTGTAATTATGTGATTTCATAAGTC
The DNA here is from genome assembly GCA_037951105.1 of Echinarachnius parma. Classification (NCBI taxonomy): domain Eukaryota; kingdom Metazoa; phylum Echinodermata; class Echinoidea; order Clypeasteroida; family Echinarachniidae; genus Echinarachnius; species Echinarachnius parma. The sequence continues at coordinate 74,057 of JBAMJV010005131.1, read as the reverse complement.
AACTGAGTGATGCGTCAAAATTCCATGGTAAATACATGTCATATGACTGACTAATAAGCGAAAATGCAAAGTGATATTTGCTCACTCATTGCGCTGACTTGGCTTGCAACGAACAGTCACGTGTCATGTGTCACGGTCACGTGTCATGTGTCACGTTTACGTTCACGTTTTGCGCCCTTTCGTGAAATAGGTCACCCAAGTCTACGAAGTGTTGGGTTACGTGACGCAACAGTTTGTTGATATGTGACTCTCTTTCCTCAAACCCACAAAAAGTCGCCAGATATGTTTGTGTGCTATGAGCCAAAATGTGTGAATCATGCTAACAAATGAAAATTTTGAACTTTACTTTTCCTGAAAGTATAATCTTTCATCTGTCAACTGTCAAAATATGGAGTCTTAAAACAAAGCCAAAGCTGAGTTATAAGCAGTTTTCTAGACCATGTTTTTTCAGAGTGACTCATGTTTTGATCAAAAATCTATTTGCAGAACGCTGCGAGACAATAGCCCTTCGGTCAGCTCACAGCTCTATGACCGGCCGTACTATGGCCCAGATTCGCACGTGATCGCTGAACGCGGCCTGTGATTGGCTAATCGCGACACATACCGGTCCCAGGTCAAAGTTAGCTTTCATTAGATCCTGTTTCATGCATTAAAGCTCCCTTGTACTTCACCTTCACAAGGGATACAATGAAAGTTCCTTCGCACTGCGCGCCTGAGTGATCGTAATCTTTAGAGGCTGTTTTCTCCTTATTCTGTTAAACTAGACTTGCTCACTCTCTTACCTTTAATCGCTTTTTTGAATAGGTTATGCTGATCCAAATTTGTTAAGTTATATATCATATTAAAGCTTAGAGTATACTCTTTCAAAATATGTAAAAAAGTCAAAACTCATTCTGGTCAAGTTTTTGTGGGTTTGACGGGACTGGGTCACATATACTATATGCAATTCATGAAAGCTCACGTAAATTGGCGCTTGCGTAAAAAAAAAAAAGAAGTAAATTGTCGTTGAGAAGAGAATAATTCTCGGTAAATGTAATCGTGAACGAACCAGTCCTACCTATACTGTTATACCAATTATAGGCGTACCCAGGGGGCAGGGGGATGGACACCCCCTACTCCCCCCCCCCCCCCCCCCTTACATGATTCTCAAGAAATGTCTTGGTCTCGGCCTCGAAATTTGCGATCATTTTCTACGGACACCCCCTACCCACACTTACTTCAATATGTCTGACGAAATCCCCCCCCCCCCCCTTAAACCCACCCCTTGAACAAATCCTGGGTACGCCACTGCCTACAAGCAAGTAGCTAGTTCGGATGTCAAATACTTTAATTGATGTATTTAATATTGATTGGTTGGTGTGAGTAATTGTTTCATTGATTGATTGATTGATTGAATAATGATTGACTGATTGATTGATTGATTGTTTGTTAGATTAAATGATTGATTTATATATTGACTCGATTCAATCACCATAATAAAACACTATTAATCAAATCATTTTTGTATTACTTTTAAACTCATTGATCACTGCACTCACTCACTCACTTACTTGAACATGGCATGCACATACAACGCAGCTAACGGCCACGCGCAGACTACGAGTACGGGAACTTCAAGCGTAATGGTCCGTTGCGTGTAGCAGCAGTTCAGCTGGAAATCAACATTTGTCAAAATCCACGCACGACACGTCTTTATAAATACTCTAATAACAAGAGAAATAATGCAAGTGGTATGGTTGTACATTACCTACATGACAGAAATGCATATTATCGTCTCAGATTACTCTGAATTATGCACGTACATATTATAAACATAATGATTGAAACGATTTGATAAGGGGGTATTCGTTGACATTTTAAAATCTCTTTGTGCGTGTATGTCTAGTCTTAATAACAAGCGCTTGCAATTTTAAAAATCTTGATTAAACACTCACGTCACGTTTTGGTTAACGCGACACTTCGTGTTTTACCGGCGTGGAAAACAACGAATGGTCGGCCCTACACTTCGTAGATTTGGGTGACCTGTCTCACGAAAGGGTGCAAAACATGACGTGACCCGTGATACGTGACACGTGACTGTTCGCTGGAAGCCCGCTGACTTTGTACACAGCTATAATTAAATCCAGTATACGATAATTACAAATCTAAACACTTCAATCACACATATCTTTATAACTGCAGATAAATTCGGAAAACCCAAAGCTATTACATCGGTAATACAAATAAAATGAGGTTCAAGAGGAGTTCCAAGTAAATGTTGAGGTTTTGATAATGTTATTATAGATACCTTTATTAAAGTTGATAAAGACGTGCACATTTCTAACATTACTTTGTTTACTTTAAAGGGATTTAGTAACTTTGTTGACATGTGCAAAAAGTAATGAGTGGTTGATACAATGTACATTGTTCTAAACTGATATGTCAACTGGGTGTTGTGTGAACATGTCTTTATTTAGTGCACGACACGATTTATCCGGATTTCATCGTCCTTTACCTATTACAGTTGGATCCCTGCAGAATATCCTGTTTGGAGATTCTTCAAGTAAGTTGATTTAAATCATTATTTGAATTATTTTGGTCTTAAACATTACGTCCAATAACCGTTTATATTGTGTGTAATTAACATCTGCATTAGAACTATACAGGCTGACCCCCACAAAATGGAATGGGGGTACTTGCCATAATAAAGAAACATGTCTCTATTGGAAGTGTCAATGGGAAATTACTAGGCGAAATTTCTATCAGAAATTCCTATGGAAAATTCCTATGGGAATCCTATGGGAACTTCCTATTGGTTTCTATGGGAAAATCTTATTGATTTCTATTGGAAATTACATTAAAAAAGAAACCCATAAAACCCATATTTCACTTTCCCTATTAAAATCAATAGAAACCAATATGCCTATGGGTTTTGGATCTATTGGAATTTCGACCTGGTGATGACTATAATAGGTTCACGGGATAGGGCATCCTTTACAAAGAAAAAAGGATACCAAGAACAGTCATTTTGGTCGAGTAGTTTTTGTTTCAGGACGTCTGAAGTGAGACCATATCAGTTGCCCATTTGTGTCAATTTGTACCGATTCTGTGCCTGATAAATTGCACTTACTGCCCGTCATAGCATTGAGTAACGATCAATGCGTGTGCCATTGTACGTGCGCATTCGGCCGTATAGAGAGAAGAAGGTGTACTTACATGATGAGTATCTAGAGATGGAAAGTGCGCTATACAATTTCCAGTATTATTTGTTATTTAATATACTTTTTCCCGTCTGTCCATCCTAATTTTCCAGATGGTACGGTCCTCTGTTTATAGTCATCTTGCTCATGTTTGTTACCTATGCGTACATCTCTTACAAGCTGCGTGACAAGGTGAGTTAAACTCCAAGACATTTTTGTATTATTGGCATTCATATAATGTATTCATTACGAAAGTATACTGTATACTAAAGGGAACGAGTAACTTTTTTGACATGTGCAAACAGTGATGAATGGTAGATAAAATGTGATTGTTGTGATCTGATATGTCCACTAAGTAATATGTGAACATTTCACTTTAAGTAAATGATATAGGCTATACGGCCGAGTAATGAGCACAAGGTAAAGCTATATTCGCAGACTTATTGCAATCACTTTGTACACAGTTATAACTATCCGGTGGATAGTAAACAAATAATGAACAATTCAACCGTAAATATCGTTTTAACGAAAGGGACATTCAATAAACGAAACGTGCTCTATGCTTCTTTCGGTAAAATGAATACATCAATGTATGAAGGATCCATTAGAGTTCTAAGTAAGTTTTTTGTAGATGTTGACAATGTTTTCAGATCCCATTAAAGGCTGAATAGTAATTCAAGTGGTGGCCATCCAAGCAAGTGCAATCGGAACATCATCGAAATTGGTGGACCGAAACAAGAACATGATGCCCTTGCATAAACAAAGAACAAACATTTTGTATGCCGAGTTGTAAAGTAAAATGTGGCATTGATGACAGTTTTATGGACCAAAGGACATTAACTGGACCTGACGGACCAGAGGCCAATGTTAATGGTTTGGCCCTACCCGTTATATACATGTTTGTTTGTTTTTTAAAGGGTTGCGTTAATTATTTGAATGCTTGCATATCAAACTGAATTTCAGTAACCAAAACCTGATGATGATGTTGATGATGGTGATGGTGGTAATGATGATAGTAGTAATTTAATGATTATCCTAATTTGATCTACTCTTGTTCTTATCATGATTATTATTATTATATAAATATTGTCGTCCCCCACCTCTCCTTGATGCAGATACGCAGCTGGCAGGGCACCTATGACCCACAGATAGAGAGGAGCAGGCAGCTAATACGAGATGAGATCAAGCCGTTGCGAGCATACCCCTTTATTTACCTCATACTGGCAATATTTCCTCTTATAAACAGGTAACAACAAATATTAATTGTATTTGTTCACCATTTGTATAATCGACCAAGAAATCATACATAGTTATAACAACACAAAATATAGCACTACTCGGTGTTGTTGTTCAATATACAATGTTATCAAACGTAACCAGTCAAAACAAATGCTTTGTACAAGAAAGCAAACAAACTTGCAAAGAATCTAGGCTTGTGGAATTTACAAATACACTATTTATGTGTGTAGTCAGCCTTAAAATATATTAAATATTATGTTCTTATTTTACTATTATTTTCATTGATCTTGTTTGTGCAGAATACAGAATGCGATATCGCCAAACAACCCAATCTTTGCGCTGTACCTCTTACACGCCATGTCTAGCCCCCTCGTGGGACTTGTCAATGCCATTGTGTATGGCCTGGATCCGGAGACTCGCAGCCGCCTCACGTGGACACAAATAAAGGTTAGTCCAACTCTCTTATATACAGTCAAACCTCTTTCCAAGCCTCTCATTACATCATGATAGTTGGTATAAAACCTACATGTAGTTGGTCTAACACGGCTTTCTCCTTACAGGGCACCACCACGCAAAGAACAACACAGGGTGTCCGTTCTTGTCACTAAACCTCCGTGGGTGAGTAACCGGAACCAGTTCCAGCAGTTGGCCCTGATATTACAGACTTAGAAAAAGGGTGGGGGGGGGGGGGGGGGGGGGTGAGTTAACTCACCATCGGACATTAATGAGTCTTGTATAATTATTGCAATAAATTCGAACTAACTCTCGTTGTGTGTTATCGGCCTCCCCCGTGCTTCCTATGCAGGAAAGGATTCACATAAAACACTCGGTCCCTCGGATAGGACGATAAATGTAGGTGCCTTAAATGAGACAGTCAAACTTCATTCGCGCCGAAAACCTAGTCTACTTCTCTGAAAGAGTAGGGTGTTAACCCGGTTGACTAGTATGACATCATGCACATCACAATGATATAATAATCCGTGCACGGGTGGGAGGACTCATCAGTTGCTCCCCTACTGACAACACGCCTTGACAGCGCGCCAGTATATGGCAAAAATCCCTCATGTTATGAAGGGGATTTTGTCCAAGTACGGATGCTTTTCATGTTTGTATGATCTCTGCAAAATGTCTTCATCATGTTAACACATATCTTATTTATTTTCATGATTTTTGTGTGATTTAAAACAGAGTCCAAACAGTTGATTCCCAGTTATTTTGTTTATGAATCAAAGATGTCTCACCCTAATCAAAACATTACATGTACTTACCTTAATCCTAAACCTAAACCATGAATACTTTCACTATAGGTTTCTTCAAATCCCTGGAACAACTATTCATTGAGCAATTGTGGTGAAGCCAGTAATTGTTTGACATCCTTTAATATAATGCATGAGTTGTGTCTTGTGCATCACATGAAGTTTGAATGGTATTGAACTACTATTTATTGCCTAAAGTTTTGTTTTGTGCCATATCGCATGAAGTTATGAACCATTGGGTAATTCTGAATCTCAACATGTAGTGTTTATTTTTTAGTATAGCTGACATAATTATGTACAATTGTTGTATTCCTAATTGGTCAAATAAAGGTAAGTGCTTTAACATTCAATACATGTGTGAGTTGTACTCATTAAAAGGATATAATAACTTCTATTAGTACATTGATCTGATAAGTCCAAAAAGTAATGTGTGAAAATGTCACGTTAATTTGGTGTTTTGGGGGGGCTGAGATATAAGCAAAAAGCAAAGTGATATTTACTAACTCATTGCACTAACCTTGTACACGGATGCAATTATCCCGTAGACAATTTCTATCAATCGTCTTTTATGATGTTCGGGGGCTTTTTCTTGGCATTATTGGGTCAAGTAGTCCCTAGATCCAGTGTACTATTGTAATCGCTCAAATTGAGTTTGAGTTGCTGTATCTGGCATTTGGGGTTAAATCACCCCTAGTGTACCTTTTCACTAGTTCAAATGTTTTCTCTTTCTCACTTCTCTCTTTATCAGGTGGCAGTTAGCACCCACAGAGCCAAGAAGGCCCTCATCCAAGAGTACGACGTTTACCCGAACAACCTCCCCCAACCATCGTCCCCAGAGGACGTAGCCCCCACCGCGACAGACGACCAGCCCGCTTCCCCCTCCCCACTCCCCATCAACGCTGATGCCGTGCATCTTGATTCGGACTTGCGATCTAAACAACAGGACAATAATGCAAAAGTCACTGAACAGGATGATGTTGATGAAGTTAATAATTATAACATGTTGAAGATTATCCAGCGTGGGGATGATCATGATGATGTATTCCAACCGACCTCCATCCCCGAGGGATGTATTCCCCACTGCAGACGACTTGCCTATCTCCTCCTCCCCGCTCACTCTAAAATGTAATGCCGATGTACATATTGATGAAACAACAAGATGGGAAAGATACTGAACAAGATGATTTTGACGAAATTCATATCACATGTTAAAGACTATCAAGCGTGTGGATGTTGGCTCCCCCGCCCCAGGGATGTGGCCCACTTCTCCCTCCAAGTTCATCTTCAATGCAGTTGCGCACTTTGATTCGGACTTGGGTGTCCAATATGCGGGAACATGATCATGTTGAAATCCAAGATAATGGAAGATGTTGATGAGGTGAATATCACACGTTACAGGTTAATACAGCACATGATAAAACAGAGAACAGCCTCATTTAATCTCACAATATATAACATAGCCATTTGAATATTTGGTATGAACATATATTATGTATTTTACTTTGTTGCACTATAATGGTATCGTTCTTTCAGCCAACCCGTTTTTACTTTTGTAAATTGTACGTGCAGTCAAAGTTACTTACTTTCTTTTCTGCGGTCATGAAGGTATTTAGAACTGTCCAAAGTGCTGCATTAATTTAATAAGATATTTCCAAAATTGATATTTGAGATTGTATATACACATATTATTATTAGATTATTCTGATGTCTGATAGTTTTATAGAAAAAGAACACGATCCACTCAATGATAAATGGAAACTGATAACTGACCTTATCATTCACTACTACCATTGGTTTTGACAGCAATTATAAAACAAACTTTGAAAGTTGTTAATACAATCATAAATATTTCCATATTCAAGAAGGCATTTGACACACCAGAACCCATTTCCTACCTCAGTTGCCATGAACAATGTACAATTAAAAGGTTACATCTCCAAGTAATTTTGATTGAATTTAACAAGTAAACAGGTCACTCATTAATAATCTTTGAATTGTATCATGTGTTTAGTATTGATGCTCTGTGTTATATGACCACAGTTCCTTCCCATAGCTAACTAATTCCTGCAATTGAAATCGTCAATACTAATATTGTCTGCATCGATAAGTAGCACGTCTGAAAAATTAAACATTTCATTTTTGTAGTGACCTCCTGCCTATATCCGCTTTCGGGACAATGTGATACACTAAGATGTGTTAAGGTTCAAATAATTATATTCGTTGATGAAATGATACATGTGTGGGAGTGTCGTGGTATATTGGTTCGGGCCTTCGTCTTTCAATACGAGGGTTGTGGGTTCGATTCCCAGCCGCGGCTTGCATGTCCTTCAGCAAGACACTTTATCCACATTTGCTGCTCTCAACCTATATGTACTATATGGGTACTTGGCAGGAATTTATTGCCCTATATACGTGAGCGCCACATCATGGTAGCTCGGCTACAGAGCCGAGGTAATAATGCCCCGAGAACTTTGGGACTTATATTTAAAAAAAAATTGATATTATCATTATCATTATTATGTTGTATTTATTGGCCGGTTATGTTATCGCTCAATGTGTCATGAATTGTACAATATTTGTGTTCTATAGTTAAATTTAATAACTATATTTATTACACGTTGTGTTTTTCCCCGTAATGATGATTACTCAACGAAACTACAATATAACAATTAAACAGTAACCCTTTTTCTTGTATATGATGTAATGTTATGCCGAAGCAATGTTTTGTAGTCGAGGTTGTACGTGAGCAGACAGTGTACATAATTTTGTAAATAGACGTAACACATAATATGACCCATGTATTTGCATGCACTATTTGGTATAATTACGAGGAGTTTTCTTGTTCCAGTTATGCTTATATGACATTTGAAGCTATTGTATGTGGATTCCCAGTTGCATGTATGTACTTTTCTTGCATGTTCGTTTTTTTCTATAAAAGTAGTACGTTACTCTTGTTTGTTTGATTGATGTACAGTACATTATGACCGCATATTTGACTGATTAGTATGTATTACTCTCGTATCATGACTTGTATTATCACAGTGATATACTGCAAAGTTCTCACTCAGGATAAGTCAACGATGCTGTGATATATGCAGTTCAGCAGTAGCCACGTATATTTTATTCTTAATGTTATATGTTATCTTCATAATGAAAATGTGTTTAATGTCAATGTTGATATCGAGGTTTTTCATTGTTAAAAAGAGAGCACGGCCTATATACATCTTTAACATTGAAGTGACACATATGTATGACATGTTTATATGAAATTATGAATACATGTATACCATATTCATGATATTGTTTATATGTTCGTTAATGTGTTCGTTAATGTAATGATTACTCGAAGCTTAGTAGAACTTTCATCGCATGTATGATTTTCCCCTGCATGCATAACAGTATGCGAAATGTTGCATATATCCCCATCCATTTTCCTCAAGAAACTAAACTATTTTAAGATGATCACTTAATCATGGTTGCTCTTGTTTGTTGATCTATTCCTGTGTAATGTATAAATCCGCTGCCTAAATATTTGATAAATGTAACTTTGCACCGTTGTTGTAAAGTTGACAAATTATTTGTTATCGTCGTGTTACATTTTCAACATAATAATATACACTTTATTGTCAGTGTGTGTCCTGTACTGATGCTAAAATGCATAAATCATTTTAGCCATCAATATTTAAATATCCGTATTTCATGACGATTTTCAATATATATGTCGCTGTTTGAAATTCGTTTTTGCCATCATTATAATGGAATTCTTATGTGCCTATTTATATATGTATGCCTTACCATTTATGCGATACGGTGCATAGTTTGCTTCATCAATTTTAATTTTGAAAAATAAATTAGATTGAAATAAGGTCTATGATATATAGTTGCCGTTGTTCTTGTTTCAATGACTAGCCATTTTATATTGACCACCTCAAATTGCAATTCTAGCATACAATTAGTCTTTTAAACACATCAATATATCATAATTCGACTTATGCATTATCAAACGCCTTCAACAATTCAATCTAGGCAATGAAAACATAATTAGCAATACATACAAAACACGTTGTTGATGATGTTTATGCAGGAATTTATTTTTACCAGTCTGCCAGTTGGCCAGGTTGAAAATTAGTATATTTCGAAATAAATTAAAGCGCATAATACAGTGAGAGTTATACACAAAGTATGGGATGCTTACATGAACTCTGCAAACCTACATCTTTCTCCACATGTATGTTTACTATTGTGGTACTTGAACATCGTTATGCAATTTGTTTCTTCATTAATGAGCATGGCACAATACTGGTCACGCGAAACAAATCGATTTGATGATATAAAGTTAAGTAGTAATAATCACAAAGCCTGATCTCGTGTGACATTTCATTTGTCGTGACTTGTTACATCATATTTTCTCATGACAGAATGCCACAAAGTCAAAGTTAATGTTCATACATAAATCATATATTCTGGAAACCATATCGCGGAATTTAACCCGTTCAGGACTGATTGATTACTCTATAACATGCATTCTACATAGATCCCATCAGCCCCGGACTATTTCTTCCCAGGGTAATAACCCCTAAAATATTCACGCAGGACATTATAACAACCGGACAATCTACTCCCATAAACATTACCTCTACCATGTCATACCTGTACTGTCATGTATAAAATAATTTGTATGTTACACATGACCCCACACACTTCGTGGTGACTTTGTTCTTTACCGCTAGCGTCCGGTCGTAACCATTAACAACTCATTGTCAACTGGGTCAAAGTGAATTCGCTCACACCCCTCGAACAATCAATTACCCCGCCGAGCGAAAAAATAACGCACTACGTCAATGTGATTCTGTATGCTAAGCACAAACGGTATAAGTGGTGGTGCTGGTGTACCATGTCTACGTGACTCGTATCCAAAGGATGATTACCCATATACAAATAATCAGAGACACCCCTTCAACTATTTCTTTCACAATATCCTTTTACACGGCACGTTTGATAGTGTATGGTAACACATTTACCTAATGATAAGCACACGTAGCACCTGTTGAACCAGCGGGATACGGTGAATGGGGTTGTGGTTGGGCATTATGCATTCTGTCTTCCTTTGTGCTGCGTTGTTTGGTCAATTGTTTAATGTACTTATGTCACATGACTATGCATGTATTATTTCTTCATAACATATTATAAACAAGTCAAACACAGCTATCAAAGTAATTTTAATTTTGATTTATATATCATTGATTTTTATCCATGTGTCACATTACTTGCAAAGGTTTAATTACTTTTATACAATGTCCTTATTGTCACCTCACTTGTTTCACTGTTTTTGTAAAAAATGACCCATATTCACGTCACATTTTTGTTTTGTTTTTGTAACAAAGTTCATAATAAGAAAATGCTTTTGAGTTATGATAAACATGGTTGACATTGTTGCGGTGAATGCTTATGTATTATGATGTCATGTATATATATATATATATATCTGATGTTGTTCTGTCACAATTATAGTGAGGAATTTATGAACAAATAATTCATACAAATAAATGACGAAATGCACGCAAAAAAAATTCTTGTCTTATGGTATTTTCTTCTGAGTGTTACCATGTACATAACCTGAATACGCAAGTATTGCATACACGAGATTATGTCATGCACCGGACTAGACCAGGTGAAGAGAAACTGCACGAAATAACCGTTTGACGTCTGCAAATAGAGCAAACAAGGGAAATATCGTTCATTGAAAGGGATCTAGTAACTTTGTCGGCATTGGCAAAACGTGATAAACTGATAATGGTTGACATAATGTTTCTGTTGTTGATCTGATATGTCCAAAAAGTTAGTTGGATAATTCTCACTTTAAATATATAAATGTTACATGGGCAATTAATGGGCGAAAATTCAAAGTGATATTCGCCAACTCGTTGCACTGATTATGTAAACAGTAAATAACTTTCCAATGTATATTCACAAATTCGAATACTACAATCGTAAATATCTTTTTGACGAAAGGGAAAATAGAAAAAAAAAATGTGCATGATTATATTGGTAATACGACCAGTACGACTACAACAAGGTATGATATAACCACTAGAGTTCTAATTAAGTGTTATGGATTCGGGCAATGTTACTATAGATTCCTTCAAGCTAGGTTAACAACTCAACTTTTTCTGAAGATCATCAGGCCAATCGTATTCAGGAAATGAGAAAAACTATTTGAAAATTCCTCTAACCTACACTTTGCCTATAAATACCACATAAGTAGACCTTCCTCTAATAATACCAATTATGTTAGTTGCATGTTTGCCGTTCAGCTGTTCACGTTCATGTGCTATAGTTATACTGCATTGCCTCCATGCAGTGGAGAAAGTCTTTTGAACTGGTGATACTGAGGTGAATTTGCCCTTATTTATAAAATGCAACTTTTGAACCATGCAATATGAACCGATCATCCTTCTTGAATATTTTGTGTACGCATAGCTTGTCGATGCATAGGTTGCATTCTAGTGTGGTAGTTCCGGGTACAACGGGGGCATGCACGTGCCTCTCAAGAAGGCAAACAACGGAACAATTAAGAGACTCTTGGGTAAGTATGCGCCATATGCAACAGCGCCCCCTGTCGGTATATCCATGATTTTCCTCCGTGATACCAGGATTCATTGTATACAATTAGGAATAGCAAACCATTTTCACATTCTTTTATTTGCGAAATGCAGTGGCGTAGCTACGGGGGCACGGGAGGGGGGGGGGGGGGGGGGGCACGTGCCTCCCCAATCGTTTGGCCCCCAAAAAATGACGACCCGACATTAGCCAAATGTGTCTATATCATTCATTATTATCATGTTTTATTAAATGTGTGATGATAATGATGTTATCAACGATAATAAAGAAGAACATAACGGTCGTTCCCTAGTATTAGCAATAGCGCACCTATATCAGTTTGAAGAATGTACAAATTTTCAGTCCCGTGCGCCAGGATCGACGCTCACCGCTTCAGAAGACATAGAGCGCGTATAGGCCTAACAAACTTTCTAGCGCATGGTAAATCGTCCATCATACCAAGGGCCTTTTTAGGATCTTGAATCTGCCTCCCGCTTTTATAGATAATTTTGACCATATTTTGACGCCTTCATGCAGGCTATAAATGCGCATAGCTGCACTACGTAGTCCAAAATGTCTAGGTATAAAGACAAACTTCCTTTACTAATTTCTTCACTCCAAATGCACCCGTTCCATTAATTCATGATGCATATCTAGGCATATTGTTGATGATCATGATTGAAGGAGCACCAGGCATCTTCTCCAGAGTCGACATCTGCATCAGCTGAGCATAGGCCTACTGAAACTAGCTCAAGGGACCCATGTCATGTGTCTAGTCACGCGACAACAGGCAGGGGACGGGGACGGGGTACATGCCCCTCCCCATACATTTGAAAGTGGAGGTGATTGTTCCTCCCACTTTTTAATATGCATACATTATGTATGTTTGATTCTATAGCTTGAACTACGAATCATATATTTTGGTCTCGGGTATGTGCCAAATCGCACAATTTAAAGCCCCAAATTTGCAAAAGCTCACTACAGTGGGAGGGGGACACCCCCTCCCATGGCGTCGATCCTGGGGGCAGGGGTGCGGTCGCCCCCCAACGAAAATATTGGGGGCGAACATATCATTTCGTTCCCCCTCCCCCAATAATTCCGAAAATGAGGAAGAAAAAAATCGAGTGATATAATGCCAAAGAGGGGAAAGACACATTTATCAATAATTAATCTTCAAAAAAGCTGTTTGTTTTTTGTTTGAAAAGGACTGTAAATCTCGTTTTTTGCCGGGCGCTTTGCGCGCATACTGTTTCTCATATTGCAAGTTTCATTTCGGTTTGCTTGAACTCACATTTCGAACTGTGTTGGGCAGTGTAATTCCTCAAACGCACACCTCAAACGAAGTTTATTAAACCCTCATCTATAGCACACCGTCATAGAAATAAAATAATCTGAAATAATATATATTTCAGTAAATTCGGTCCATATGCGCTGAACACAAATCATATCGGAATATCATGTCCCCCCACATTTGAAAGTGGAGGAGATTGTCCCCGTCCCTTTGTCATTATGTATGTTTGGTTCCATACTTATATACTTCATATTACGTGAAATTTCTGTCTTAGGTGTGCACCAAATCGCACAATTTCACGACCCAAAATACAAAAGCTCCCTACTGCGGGAGGGGACACCCCCTCCCACACCCTCACCCACTCGGTCGCTTCGCTTCCTCGCAATGTCTCCCCTTTGAGAAGTTGTTGACGCCCTTGCTTAGTTTCACTATATCACTATATCACTATCACTATATCGATGGCTCTATAGTATACAGGATCACGTGGATCCATCTCATGCAAGGCTCAATCTTTCTGCGCTATTCCCGTTTAAAAATACGTTACGAGTAGGTTCACTATTATAATACAATGACAAATAAAAAGACAATAATGACCATACTTCTACAGTGATATTTTAAACACCAATTTCAATAATTTCTCCACGTGGGATGGGGTAAACCCCCTCCCAACCCTCCCCCAAATAAGTATAGACAAGCACGGATATATATACGACGTGAGCGTATTTGAGTCTGGTGTGTGTGCATGTACACGTAGGTTCGATTGTGTTTGTATACTTTATTATGAGGGAGATGATTTCTTTAATTCAGTATTATCAAATTTCCTACCAAGGTATGCACCAGATTGCATTATTTCAAGTGAAAATTTGCAAAAGCTCCCTACCGTGGGAAATAAATCATTTCCTTTGGTATCCTGTGTTTCTTTTCCAATAAAACCAACATTAACCATGCAAGTATTATATGTGACCGGACACATCAAAACCCATCACTTCTCGGCAAAAATCGCATCTTTATTTGCAAGTGTGATTCGTCGGCTTTAACTTCATACCTATTTCAATTAATTTGGATAATATGCGGCTGTTTCGATGTTTCAAATAATACAGGGTGGCCCCCAAAAAACGGAACGGGGCACTTCCCAAAATAAAGTAACAAATGTATTATGTCCATCGGATAGAGTGTCTTTTCAAATGAACAACAATACCAAGAACAGTCAATTTGGTCGTGTAGTTTTTGTTTTAGGGCGCTGTGAGTGACACCATGTCAGGTTCCTTATTTGTCAATTTGTATTGAGCCAGCGCTTGATGAATCGCACAAACCGCCGTTCATAGCGTTCAGCATCGCGCACTATTGTAAGTGTGCACTCAGCCGTGTGCCGAGAGAATGGACATGGTCGCTGAATGGTATTACGGCATACTATGGCAAAAACCCACCACTTGTCGGTAATTAAGTTGTGCAATTATGGGTTTCCAAATTCTAAATTTGGTCCAAGGGGCAAAACGAAAATTTGGATATAACTAGCAGGATAAACTTTTGTCTTTATAATGCATAATAAATATTAATCCAGTGGAATGTTATTTACAATGTTGTAAAACAATTCTGAATGTTTTTTATAGTGATTGTTATATGTATACAGGGTAGTCCCCAAAAAACGGAACGGGGCACTTCCCAAAATATAATACCACAATGTTTATGTTCATCGGATAGGGTGTCCTTTCCAATGAAAAACGATACCAAGAACAGTAATTTGGGTCAAGTCGTTTTTGTTTAAGGACGCAGTGAGTGAGACCATGTCAGGTGCCGATTTATGTCGATTTCGACCTAGTCAATGCCAGTTTAACCGCACTCCTTGCCCGTAATACCATTCAGCGACCATGTCCATTCTCTCGGCACACGGCTTTTTGACAGTATTGAGTTTCATATATCTGTAATCGCTAAAAAATAGCCAGCGCCCACGATAGTTAATGGACTTTGATAACACTTGTTATTAATTTGTGAAGCGCCATATAAACAAGCAAACATTTGCTATGCCATTAATTGTCCGTGTCCAGTAAGAAGGTGAAAACCTTCCTTTATTGGATGCATGAGTTGTGTTCATCGAGTGATCAGTGTTCCTGTATAACCTCGTTATTAAGAGCACAGAAACAAACAAAACCCACTCATACCAAGGTAATTATCTAATCCCAGCTCTTCATATTCCGTTGTTTTTTTACCCTGAAATAGAAATATATTGATAAAACGACTAAATGCAATGGTCCCATGGACCTCGCTTAATAAAGTTCCACTGTATTATAAACGTACACATTTGTGAAATTGTATTTATCTATTAATTGTTAGCCGGTCTCCATTAAATATATATTTTAGAGAGAAAATCGCACTTATAATAACCATTTTGCACTAAAAAGGGTTTTCATTGTCCTCATAGCACCCTCAAGGGTAAATAAGCGGCTACAGCTTTTTGTAAAGATTTGTTTGTGCTGCCATTCAAGCCTGGCATTATGACAAATAATTCCTACTTTAATGTTAAAACACACGTTCTAGAATCTAAATCTAAGATTAATAAAACAAATCCTTTACGCTTTTAGAAAAGGAAATTATTCTTTGTATTTTATTTACGCCGTTCTTTGACTCAGAAGGATAGTATTCCTATTAACTCTTAATGTGCCAGGGATGTTAATGCTCTGGCATTTGTGTGTATTGTAACTCGCAAAAATTAACAAAAAGTTAACAACCCAAGTAGACATTGCATAAGTAGTGCATAATCCCACGCACCGCATAATGCACTCATTCGCAAATAATATTGCCCATTGTACAATGATTGTTTTATATTCTATGTCATGGCAAGACGCCAATTTGCATTTGTGTACAGATCAAACCACCATCGATATGTATTATGTCTTTTTTTTGTATACGTATCTTCATTTTTATATAATTTCATATATAACGAGAATTAAAGAGAACCACCGCCTACACATAATATTATTTTCAGTGAAATGATGTAGTTTTAGTAGTTTATTTCACCAACAAAATCAGGAAAAACAATTTCCAGACAAATAATTGTACAACCCATCACGATAGTATAGTAATTGTTTGTGGCTCTCCAGAGGAACACTTGTCTATCTTTCGGACGTAATCCAAACGTACGCGGGTATAGTTTCGGGGCACTTGCAAAAGTCTTGCGCTAACGGAACCATCGACCCTGTTGGTTCCGTGAGTTTCGATGACTAATTGCATTGTTTTTTAATTACACAATCATTTGCCAAAAAACGGAACCAAAACACACAACCCTGTGTTGCTCTCTGCGCGATGATCCACTTTAGAATGATATGCTGATATCTATTTGTGTTCGTATCAAACATGTATTGGTTGAAGAAGTTCCTTATTCATTTTAGTCATGAGTGATTTCACGTCTCTAGATTGAGTGATATTGGATAGGTCATTACATTGATTCTCAATTTGTAGACGATATAGCAAGTAGACCGGAACAATGCAAAATAGAAACGGGTTTTGTCACTTTGGAATACCCGCAAATTTAATAATATCGGTAACATTTTACATTATAGAAGTTGATAGTAACTAATCCCAAATAATATAGTATGTCTTATAATTATTGAACATAATCTGATGGCAGTTGATAAGATATTGAATAATAATCTTTAATATTGTACATAATAATATAAACATTTTGTTTTCATTATGATATTTGTGGACAAATCAATTAAATTTCTTTGTTATTTGTCAAGCGCTTCAACACCATACTATTTAGTTTAGTTCCTTGTTCGTATTGCTGATATTTCTATCTCAGAACCTACGGATAGCCAATGAATGCATGTTTTTGAAACTCTTTTCAATAATATAAACATGGACCAGTGAATTTGCGGTCCCATATCCAGGACCGCACGCCTCCGCATTTCAATCGGATACACGTCACATTCATTTACATAAGAAAGCAAGGAATGCACCGCTTCCCGGTCCACCTCACCAACTGAAAGGTTCACAAAATTGATATTTATTTTGCAAGATATGTATTTACACAATTAAGCGGAGTGATACTGCACAACGAAATGTATGCCATTCGTTAACCCAGTCCTATAATTATATTGTTCAGAATGTGTTATTATGGATTTGTTGTAGTGTCAATGTACCACTTCATATGGTACTAAATATTGTATTGGTTGAAAATGTTTTTAATAATAATAATAATAATAATTGATATTTATACAGCGCATTTCCAATTAAAAACTGATCGATGCGCTTTACAACCTCTCCAATAACCTACAACAAAAATAAGTACGTCTTCAAATTTCTTTTAAAAATATCTTATGTTGGGGACAATCTTAAATCTACTGGCAAGCTGTTCCAAAATGTAGGGCCAGCAAAATAAAAACTACGCTCTCCACCCTTTGAATTTGTTCGTGGAACCATTAACATTGAAGTATCTACTCTGGAACGTAAATTATAGTTAGCTTGTCTAGGAACATCTAATAAAGTACAAAGTGGATAAATACCCAGCAGTATAGTGTGGATACCACATGTTCTGGACCTTGGTCATCAAGAGGACTAACGGACAATATACTTCTGATATAGCTGCATGGTCATCTATCATTATGAAGAGACAACAATATACTACCAGAAACGGACACATGTAACTGTGAAGAAAACATTAATGATTGTGATAAAGAAAACAAACCATGCATTCCAAGCTGATAAGCAGAATAATTACAAACGTATATATTTATTGTGATAAACGGGGATACGTAACGTCAAGTTGCAGATGTACGGTTACTACTAATTGAGAGGGCGAGCGCTATAGACCCATCAAGTGATAACAACAACAGCAATATCAAGTAGGGTTCCAAATATCATATTCCGTATCGCAAACATCTTAGAAGAGAAAGAGATGGAGAGAGGGAAAGAGTGAAGGCAGTATTTCAGCCTTTGAACACAGTTGTGTTTGTAGTCAATTGTGATTGTAAAGTCAGGTACCACACCCTTTATGTCTTTTCCATATAATGTATCATGAATATTCATTACAACAGTATGTGGGATTATTAAAGGGACTAAGTAACATTGCCAAAATCCTCCAAATCCAATTGGAATTTTAGCGGTTCCCTCATACCTTGTAGTATTTGTAAGCATGGACAGGTTTCGTTTTTTACAAATTCAGATGTTAAATTAACCACTAGATCATCCAAACCGTGTACAACGTGAGTACAATGAGTTAGTGAATATCACTTTGCATGTGTGCTCATTACTCGGCCATATAAAGTCCATTTAACTTGAAATTTTTACGTAACACCCAGTTGACATATCAGATCACAACAATGTACATTGTTGCACATGTCAAATCCATTTAAGGATGGGCTCATGGAATATTCGTTACACGTGATCCTTGTGGATAAATGTGGGCGCTCCGGAAGAAAGTAATAACACGTTATACCAAATAGTAATAATAATGGTATTGTCAATACGTTTGTGATTCTAGCGTGCCCTTAGTAAATGCCAGTCTTAACGTTAGTGCATGTATACAAACGATTCGCTCTTTCTTCTTCTTCTATACTAGGGCTTGATTTCTCGATGGTGATTATATATACCTATATTTAACTCGGAGATTCATCTGAATATTGTTTTAAAAATGCAATGATAAATTATTATGCCGCCCTGACCAAAAACAATACTTTGAATTCACGAAACCATAATCATAAAATTGTCTGTGGTACATGTATGTGTACACATAACACAATACGATGTCATATATTTTGCATTATTATGTCAATGTTACATAGTAATTAAAGGAATATCCGGTGTAAATAGTTTGTTGTTTGCAAGGAGCCTAAATATCCTCAATAGACTTTGAAAAGTTTACATCATACAGCTTATCATTAAATTTCAAATACATGTTAAATTCACCTATATATTCATATGTTTATCATTGACAATTCATTTCAATAATTTCTTACTTCAAACACTTTTGCCATTGCTACTATTTATTTTATTTATAAATACTCAAATCAAGGGAAGTCCCAATACAAAAAGCTAATCACAATTATACCTCCTCCCTATGAACATGTTAAGTGGAACATTACTGTTTTGATAGTGCACATACACATATTGATAGTGGTGGCTTAGAACAGCATTCTAGTAATGCATTTGAATCAGTAATATGTTATATAATACTTGTTTCGAAATAATCGTTTATTCCTGTAATATATACCTTGGACAGACGCCTGGGTTAATCGCGTATACGAAATGCAGATATTGTCAAAATCTGTAAAGCATGACCCCATTGTACATACCATGTTCACTGCAGCTCTATACTGTATACTGCAATATAAACCCTTCTTAACTTGACCGCACAGGCTTATACAATAATTGCAATGGTAATTTGTCCGAATCGTATGTTATGTTTTCTTCGCTCGCACTAGGATAAGACACTGATGTTCCCATTCCCTTCGAGATTCTGCATGAAATCACCACAGACTATGTTCATAACCCACCCGGTTCCAGAATGAAAACCAGTATACCGGCTGCTTACGGGAGAATCACAGTGTATATTTGGCTGAAAGGAATTCACTATTACATTTAAAAAAAAATTGTTTACATTTATAGATTTTAATTTCAATTTTCAATTTCAAATTTTATTCAACACTAATCACATATATATACATTTAAAATATACAGATGCAAAATGAGGTACAAATGTTATACAAATTAAAATGATCATATATGATAGTGTTTGGGATAGGTAGGAAGGAAGGGTTCCTTATATAAAAACCTATCCCATATACATACCCATGCAAAATCAAAACAAACAAAAACTACATACTTCACTACGCTACAAAAAAGTCATGTACAGTTAGAGATAACAAAAACAATTAATATAGGATATTTGAAACATATATCATAATTCTAGTCAGTTGTGCCGATCTACTGGTTATTGTATTTATTTAACAAAAACACTTTATATTTTATTTTAAAGATATTTTACTTGTCATTGAATTTGTTTTAAAGGGCAATGAAACCCAAGCAAAATGTTACTTTCATAGTCTTGCAGAGATTAAGAAGAACAATCTCTGAAAGGTAGAGAATAATCAGGTAATAAACAAGAAAACTACGGCTCTTTGAAGATGTCCATTTATTTCTATGGGGAACTCAAATTGGCAACGCATATGTTTTGTACACAAATGTTCCCATTTTTACAGTTTTCTTCATAGTCACATTTTCCCATTCCCCCAACTCATGATATGTTATCTATAAAAGCATTCTACAAAACATATGTTGAACTCGAACGAAGGGTAAACATACATTTTGAGAAAATTTAACAAAACTGAAATTTTGTGTACAAAATGTATGGGGAGTTGTCCACAACTTTGCCAGAGTGCGTTGCCAATTTGAGTCACTCAAAGAAATACATGGCTCTTTTCAAAGAGCCATAGTTTTCTTATTTCTTGACCGATTGTGCTCAAATTTTCAAAGACTATTAATTATATTTAGTGTCTTATAGTGCATACAACAATTTGTCTGGACTTCATTGTCCTTTAAAAATGTATCAGATACCGGAAATATATATATTGAAACAATTGGTACGTGGAAGGATTGAATAGGTGGATATCTAATTAACAAACCAGGCTCCAATCTGAACAAATATGTCTTAGCATAAGTTCACAGATAAATATATGGACTGTATTTTTGTATTTATTTATTTATTTTTTTTCCAGCACAACATTTTTTCTTGCTGGAAGAAGTTCATAATAAAATCTGAATAATTTTTACGTTTCTAGATTTGAATGATATTTTACTTGTCATTAAATTGGTTCCCAAAATGTAACAGATACATACAAAAAAGCATTACATTTATCTACATTGTCCAAACTCCCAACTTTATTAACTGGTGGTATTAATTCGTATAATAGGCTTTTGACTTAGTTGTTTGTAATTTTCTTTACGGTAAGAACATGGTCGTGGAGTTATTACTATTCGTTTGTAATGTTATTGTGCAGATTTCGGTTACTAAAGCTCGGCTTTACCAAAACTGTACTACCCCTTTAAGGCTTTATTCCCTGTATCTGCTACATTTTTAGAAACCAATTCAATGCCAAGTGTGATATCATGAAATCAAGAAACATTAAAAAGGCTACCATTATGAGGTTCTAACAGCAAATTTAAAAGCATGATCTGTTAGATTTAATTCAAAATAAACACAATCCATGTATTTATCTGTGAACCTGCATGTCGCTGAATGCTTCAGAAGAAACATTATAAATATAATTGGTAGTATGTAAGAATGGGTGTAGAGGTTACGCGTTGGCATGTGCATGTATCTATTACCCATTGTGGGATGGCTTGTTGATATCAAATGGAAATCTGGTCCCGAGTAATTTATCTTACAAAATCACGATTTCTTTATTCATGGGAAAATACATGGTTCGGCACCCATCCCGAATTGATAGTAAATCCGTAGACTTGTTACAGTCGAAGCAAAGAAAACCACTGTAGGCAATTAATATCAATTTTGTCAAATGGCACCAATAAAGATGTGCACTGCAAGCATGTAATTACAACTGTGTTCTCAATATAAGCGTAATCATTTCATCGCTCTTTAGTGCATATTAAGATGGGTTTTTTTTGGGGGGAGCACAATACAAACATTATTATGTGACGTTTACGTTTATGACGGTTATAACACGTTTGACGTTTCCCCGTTTATTATTCACAAACAGATATTTTAGAAAAAAAGGTATATTCAATGCATATCTAATGTCTAAGTGCGACTGCGTGCGTGCGTGCATAGGATCCTGCTCAGTAATCGCTAGCGCTCTGAGTCTTTTCTATATGCGTGATTGAGAGCGGGATTTAGAGCGCAACGCCACATACATTGGAGACAGTAAATATATATGATGAGGGAAGTCATAATTATATTGCCCCGGTAGAATGCCTGTAAATTTAATGACATATTGGTAAAGTTGTATCTTCTAAAATGATTGCACATAATGTAATCAAGGCTGATTATTGCAAATAAATGCATGTGTTTGAAACTGTTTTTAATAATCAATCCATGGACCAGTGACTTTGCGCTCTCACAGTATTGAAGACTGCACGCCTCCGCATTTTAAATATCAGCCACCAGTCACGTTCATTTGCATATTATGAAAGCAAGGAACGCATCGCTTCTCGGTCCGCCACACCAGTTGAAAGATTCATGCAAATAATATTACTTTTCCAGGGGATATATTCGCGGAGTGATAATTCACACTGAAATTTATGTTATTCGCGAGTAAAGAACTTATGAACAGTTCCGAATGTAGTTTGTGGAATTGAGGAAGTGTCACTGCACTGTTTCATATAATACCTTGTAGTTCAGTGGACAGGCCTGGGTTTGATCAATTCTCAGAGCCAATTTCAAGCAATCATTGGACAGCTCGCCTGATAAAGAGAAGTTTTCACAATATTCATGAACAAATGCACACATACGAAGTACCTGCCAATAGCGTACATTGTATTATCTGCTTGATCGTCTACAGTTTTGTTAGTGCACCCAGCAAACCCAGTGGACTTCATAATTGGGCGTTATGACATTTTCATCTTATAGCAGTCAAGTGGATTGTGCGAAAAAAAAAGGATAACGTTGCTTCAAGTATGTTGATGTATATGGTTCCGACTATGGCAAAAGACGAACACGGTCCCAGGAAGTGGTAGCAACAAGGTAGGGTTCAAAATAAATTATTATAGAGTTAACGATAGTGGATTGGAGAGAAAGAGCGAAAGGAAAAGATGGCGATATAGAGGGGGGAGAGAGAGAAAGAGGAGGGGGGGGGGGGGGTGGAGATAGCCGGGAGACAGTGGATAAAAACTATATGTCACAAAATGGAGTGGATTGCTTTTTTAGCATTAATTTTCTCAATCAGCGCGTGGGGAAAAAATCTACCCCCTTGTAACCAAATTTAGTTTAAAGAGAAATCATTCAGTTTCAAAAAGCGCAGAACACGACTCTACAACCATCATCTTCTATATTAAACATATTTCTATCATTTTTATATAGATATAATGTGTGCTAAACGAAAATCAAGAATTCAGCAAGTTATAATGTCCCCCAAAAAATGTATTCATCTTTATTTTATAACTCACAGCATATAGCAATTAACAAGTTAACAAACATGACCGCGAATGTATTCCGCCACCGGCAAACTACGGGGTCCACATTAAAACAAATATCATATGACAAAATAAGAAATTAATGCCTTAATATTATTATATCAACACTATAAAACTATTTAATATGACATTAAATAGTTTTATAGTGTTGATATAATAGTATTAATAATCACTATTTTTATTTTCTATTTCATGGCAAGACGCTAATTTGCATTTGTGTTGATTTCCAGATAAAATACCAATTATACATGCTTTCATTTTTATATATTTCATATGCAACGAGAAATAAAAGGAACCACCGCCCACACATACTATTATTTTCAGTGAAATGATGTAGTTTTAGTAGTTTATTTCACCTACAAGTTCAGGACAATTTTTTTCAGACAAATAATTGTAAAACCCAACACGATTCTATAGTAATTAATCGTGGCTCTCCAGACGAAGACTAGTCCGTTCTCTCGGACGTAATCTAAACGTACGCGGTAATAGGATTTGCGCACTTGCACAAGTTTGGCGCTAACGGAACCATCGACGATGTTGGTTCCGTGAGTTTCGGTGACTAATTTTAATTACTGAACCCTTTGCAAATTAACGGTACCAAACGCACAACCCTGTGTTGTTCTTTGCGCGGCGATCCCGTTTAAAATAATATGCTTATATTTATTTTTGTTCCTATCAAACAGGTATTGGTTAAAGAAGTTTCTAATTCATTTTAATCATTATTAATTTTACGTCTCTAGATTGAGTGATATTGGATAGGTCATTACATTGATTAACAATGTGTAGAAAATAAAGCAAGTAGATCCGCACAATGGAAAATAGAAACGTGTTTTTTCACTTTAGAATACCCGAAAATTGAATGACATCGGTAAGATTAGACATTATAAAAGTTGATAATTATTAAATCATTCCAAATAATTTTAATTATTGCACATAATCTGATGGCAGTTGATAAAATATTAAAATTTTAATAATAATCTTTAACAGTTTATGTAATTTTTAATGAATTTGTTTTACTATGATGTTTGTGGACAAATCAATTCAATGTCTTCGTTATTTGCCAAACGCTTCAACACCATACTATTTAGTTTAGTTCCTTGTTCGTATTGCTGATATTTCTATCTCAGAACCTACGGATAGCCAATGATTGCATGTGTTCGAAACTCTTTTCAATAATATATACATGGACCAGTGAATTTGCGCTCCCATATCCAAGACCGCACGCCTCCGCATTTCGATCGGATACACGTCACGTTCATTTACATAAGACAGCAAGGAGTGCGACGCTTCCCGGTCCACCACACCAAATGAAAGGTTCACGAAATTGATATTTATTTTGCAAGATATGTATTTACACAATTAAGCGGAGTGATACTGCACAACGAAATTTATGTCATACGTAAACCCAGAATTATATAGTTCAGTATGTATTTTTATTAATTTGTTGTAGTGTCAATGTAGGTAGGCCTATACTACTTCATATGGTACTAAATATTTTTGCGGTTGAAAATGTTTTTGCTAGTTTATCGAGCCTATCTTTAGTTGAACTAATCATAACACATCTAATCTGGACATTATAAGTGAGTAGACCACACGTTTTGGACTTTGGTCATCAAGTGGACCATACATAATCCTGGGTGTCCGGACTAATAGACAATTGTAATACTTCTGATGTAGCTGCATGGTGATCTATCGCTATGAAAAGACAACGATATCCTACCAGAAACGGACACATGTAACTTCGAAGAAAACATTAGTGATTGTGATAGAGAAAAAAACCCATACATTCCAAGCTGATAAGCAGAATAATTACAAAAGTATGTATTGTGTGTGATAAACGGGGATACGTAACTTCAAGCTGTTGATGTGCGGTTACTACTACATGTATTAGATAAGTCGATCACTATAGGCCCAGGACAGCAAAAACAACAACAATATCAGGTAGGGTTCCAAATAACATATTATTTTGGTATCGCAAACATTTTAGAAGAGAAAGAGATGGAGAGAGGGAAAGAGAGAAGACAGTATTTCAGCCTTTAAACACGGATTTGTTTGTAGTCAAATGTCATTTTTTAAGTCAAGTAACACACCCTTTATGTCTTCTCCATATAATGTATCATGAATATTCATTACGACAGAATGTAGGACTATTACGATTGGGCTCATGGAATATTCATTACACGTGATCCTTCTGGACGAATGTGGGCGCTCTGAAAGAAAATATGAAAACGATATGCTTAAAGTGAGGCCTGTAAAGTGTCTAACTCCACGAAAATAACTTGGAGCTTCCTCGTTTCTCTTCTACTGTGTTGTTTAGCTTATGATAAGAGAAGAATAAAATAGGGTTAGATTTTTTCAAATGCCCCTTTAGTATGACGATATTTATCATTCAGCTCAAAAGCGTTAACAAACGGTCATAAACTTCATAAACGTCCGTTGTAAAAGCTGACGAATATTCTCGTTTTTTTAACCAGGAAAGCAGTGTTCTTTTTCAATGAAACTTTCACACATCATTCGGACATATCTTACAATGATTTTGGTACAGGATTGAAATCTTAAATGTCATTTTGGGCAATATCTGACACTTTACAGGCCTCACTTTAATGTGCGCTTCTCGACAAATGTGAAAACGGTGATATTGGGGCAAAAGTATGTCCTATTTGGGCATACTAATATAATAATACAATGTACTAGTATTGTCAATACGTTTGAGATTCTAGTGTACCCTCAGAAAATGCCAGTCTTAACCTTATCAAATGAACACAAGCGATTCACTCTTTCTTCTCTTTCTATACTAGGGCATGCGTTCTCGATGGTGATTATACCTATATTCAACTCGGAGATTCATCTGAATATTATTTGTTTTAATGCAATAATTAATTATCACGCCGCCCTGACCAAAAAAAATATTCTGAACCCACGACATCATAATCCGTATAATTTATTTATATACATAAATCAATACGATGTCATATATTTCGCATTATTATGTATATGTTACATAGTAATTGAAGGAATAAATAGTTTGTCTGCAAGGAGCCTACATCTCCTCAATAGACTTTGAAAAGTTAACATCATACAGCTTATCATTAATTTCATATACATGTTAAATTAACCTATATATTCATATGTTTATCATTGACAATTCATTTCAATAATTTCTTACTTCAAACACTTTTGCCATTGCTACTATTTCTTTTATTTATAAATACTCAAATCAAGGGAAGTACCAATGCGAAAAGCTAGTCACGATTACACCTCCCTATGAACATGTTAAGCGGAACATTACTGTTTTGATAGTGCACATGCACATATTGATAGTGGTGGCTTACAACAGCATTCTAGTAATGCATTTGAATCAGTAATATGTTATATAATACCTGTTTCGAAATAATCGTTTATTCCTGTAATATATACCTTGGACAGACGACTGCAACAAGGTGCGATGGGTTAATTGCGTATACGAAATGCAGATATTGTACAAATCTGTAAACCATGACCCCGTTGTACATACCATTTTCACTGCAGCTCTGTACTGCAATATAAACCCTTCTTAACTTGACCGCACAGGCTTATACAATAATTGCAATGGTAATTTGTCCGAATCGTACGTTATGTTTTCTTCGCTCGCAGTAGGATAAGACACTGATGTTCCCATTCCCTTCGAGATTGTGCATGAAATCACCACAGACTCTGTTCATAACCCACCCGGTTCCAGAATGAAAACCAGTATACCGGCTGCTTACGGGAGAATCACAGTGTATATTTGGCTGAAAGGAATTCACTATTACATTTTTTTTGTAATTGTTTACAATTATAGATTTTAATTTCAATTTTCAATATCAAATTGTATTCAACACTAATCACATATATATACATTTAAAATATACAGATGCAAAATGAGGTACAAATGTTATACAAATTAAAATGATCACATACCGTAGAAACCCGCTGTGAAGCACCTATCGATGTCTTGCTGTGATCTTGTTTTTAAAGAGCGCTCTCAAACTCCGAAAGGGAGACATTATTCACGAATGCAAATGATGGTCATGAATAATTGATTATTCATGAGAATAATAACGAAGGTGAATCTCATGAAAACGCCGCCTAAAATAGACAATGTAATTGTGTTTGATATGGGGTGTGTACAGGGGATCCCACCCCCACGAAGCTCCTGTCCCCGTTGTTAGTGAGGATCAACTCACATGAACGAACATGTGATGAAGGTATATAATTATAAGGATATAAATGCAGACAACCACAGTAAAGCGTGCAATATACGCCTACATGTATGGAGTACTATTAACGTTATTGCCCCCCCCCCCCCCCCCCCGTTCGTCAAGTAAACGTTTACCACCCTACACCACTCTGGGTTGCATTAATTCAGCCACTGGTGGCCTAGATGTATGTGTGTTTATTGTTTCAATACAATGGTTTCCTGTTGTTCGGTTTAAAGACTCAGGAAAAGGGTAAATGATGGTGTTTGTAATGGCATTATAAGCTTTGTTTGTACGACACACATTATTAATGTTCCATGCAGACCCTGCCATGCCTGCCCCAACCTTGTAAGATAATTCACCCCTTGAACAGAAGCTATTTCTGCATACATTCTGCAAACAGACAATGCTTGTCTGACCTTTCATAGAAAAGCCCAAACGATTACATGTGTTCTTTCGAACTTAACAAATATCACCTAATTTATAGACATGGAGGTTTAGAGATATAGAACGATAAAAACCACGTAACATATGAAGTTTGTTAGTTAGCTCATCGGAACAAAAACTTGTGTTCGAAACCTATCAACCTGTGGCCATATTCATAAAAGCCCGATAGCCTATCTGTCAGCTAGGCCTTATCTCCATGCCAAAATGCCAGTTTGGACGATAACTAGCGGGGAACTCACGCAACTCGCTTGGGTGATCACCTTTGTTTTCACAAACCAGTGCACAACACACACGTGCATGGATATGTCATTAGTAATGTGTGTAGATTTTGCACGCTGTCTATGCCCTTACCATATCGACCAATAAACGAGCGTCTAAGCCCTGTAATACAATAGCCATTTAAAATCTTCGTAGCGGGTTGCTAAATCGTAATTCAAGAAGCACTGCTAACCATACCGATAACAAGCTAACAACTCGGATGATCTAATTTATTCATCGTGGCTGTCATGGTAACATTCCATCTGTTGCAAGTTTGTTTGACATCGCATAAAAGCGCAGTTTACTCGAACGTGTGAATGAACGAATTGTTCCTTATTGTTCCAATCATAAAAGCGTCTTATTGAGTTTGTTATGTGTTCTACAACGTGATACAGTAAGGGGGGGGTAGTAGAACATAATTGTCTTATCTGGGGTAAACGGGGGGGGGGGGGGGGGGAGGGGGGGGGGGGGGAGGGTGGTAACTTGTGTCCAAAACAAAAAGCTTGCTATAATTCCTAAATGTAAGTGTGTTACTGTAGATATGAGCGTGAGTAGAAATGATGTTGTTTTTTTTCGGGGGGGGGGGGGGGGGGAGGGATCACGCGTAAGCACATGTTTTCATAGCCACCCCAATGAAGTAAAACCAAATACATCTCCCTTCTCATTACGATCAAGCTCCGCCACGCTTATAATATGATAGCATGACAAGGGAAACTATTCAATTGCAGTGAAAACAGAAACGAAATTGCATTAAATAGTATTTAGTATTATATAGATAGATTCATCAAAACAGAATTGAAATCACATAAAATCAATCCGAACTGCAAAAGTAAGCTAATATGTCACAAAAAGGACAAATAAAGGCAAATTACTCTGCAGATAAAAACATGTAATTTAAGCAGATAAAAATGTTATTGCTGAAGTACAAGGATGCTAGGACAAACACGGAAAAGTATATTACTTGGGGAACTATTTTGAACTAACATCACGCTATCATAAAAAAAATCTCTAATATCCCTTATTCGAATATTCTCCTTGCCATATGTTCACGATCGCGCCACACGCATATACACACACAAACCGGGCAGATTGTTACTTGCTAGCAATTTAGAGGTACATCAGAGTACCTCTAAATTTTTGGTCCAGTGTCGCTAAAATTTGTCCTATCTGGCTTTGGTGAATAAGAAAAAATTAGCTGGGTGTTAGGTCGTCATTCAACTTCACGCCTTTGTTGTAAGTCCAACAAAGCTCTATTCAGAACGTCCCGCATAAATAGATTTCAATGCATTTAGTCGGCACCGCAGATCTATTGTTGTAATTGTTCGCATTTCGACTAACAATGTCGTGGAATACCAAATGCTTGTGGAATTTAGACAGATGGGTTGTCATGCTAGGCCAGCCCTTGACTACGATAGCGAATTTAGCCTATCGGCCTTTTGTGAATACCAGTTAAGCCTAGCGGACATCGAAATCGTAATTTGATCAACCAACTAGCTTATCGGGGTTTTATGAATATGGCCACTGGTGGAACTGGTTCGAATCTTCTTAGGTGTGCCATGTTGTGTACATTATTTTGTGAATTAAGTTCAATGTTTATATTTATATTGTTCTCGCTTCATCAAACATGTTGTCTATGAAAGGTCAGGCAAGCATTGTCTGTTGTCAAGCACTCTGATGTATGCATGAAAAGCTTTTGTTCAGTGGGTGGATGAATGATCTTGCAATGTACATGGCATAAAGTGTTACCGAAGGAGCAGGTTGTCTGTGACAACGTCGAATTTAAGGTCTGCATGGAACAATAACAATTTGTGTCGTACAAACAAAGCTTATAATACCGTTACAACAGGGATATGGGAGTTTGAACTCCTACTTCCATGGTTACAAATATCCCCATTTACCTTTTTTTTAACCGAACAACGGGAAACCATTGTATTGAAACAATAAACACACATACATCTAGGCCACCAGAGGCTGAATTAATGCAACCCAGAGAGGTGTAGGGCGGTAAACGTTTACTTGACGAACGGGGGGGGGGGGGGGGGGGGGGGGAGGGGGGCAAGAACGTTGATAGTAGTGCTCATGTAGGCGTATATTGAACGCTTTACTGTGATTGTCTGCATTTAAGATATCCTATATACCTTCATTACAAATTGTCCTCTCATGTTTGTTCCTGTGAGTTTATCCATCTGTTTGAATCTTCACTAACAACGGGGACAGGAGCTTCGTGGGGGTGGGATCCCCTGTACAAACCCGATACTAAACACAGTCACATTGTCTATTTTAGGCGGCCTGTTCATGAGATTCACCTTCGTTATTATTCTCATGAATATTCAAGTATTCATGACCATCATTTGCATTCGTGAATAATGTCTCCCTTTCGGAGTTTGAGGGCGCTCTTTAAAACCAAAACATCGATAGGTGCTTCACAGCGGGTTTCTACGGTATGATAGTGTTTGGGATAGGTAGGAAGGAAGGGTTCCTTATATAAAAACCTATCCCATATACATACCCATGCAAAATCAAAACAAACAAAAACTACATACTTCACTACGCTACAAAAAAAAAAGAAAAAAAAGTCATGTACAGTTAGAGATAACAAAAACAATTAATATAGGATATTTAAAACATATATCATAATTCTAGTCAGTTGTGCCGATCTACTGGTTATTGTATTTATTTAACAAAAACACTTTATTTGTTATTTTAAAGATATTTTACTTGTCATTGAATTGGTTTTAAAAATGTATCAGATACCGGAAATATCTATATTGAAACAATTGGTACGTGGAAGGATTGAATAGGTGGATACCTAATTAACAAACCAGGCTCCAATCTGACCAATATGTCTTAGCATAAGTTCATAGATAAATATATGGACTGTATTTTTGTATTTATTATCATTTTTTTTTTCTGGCACAACATTTTTTCTTGCTGGAAGAAGTTCATAATAAAATTGGAATAATTTTTACGTTTCTAGATTTGAATGATATTTTACTTGTCATTATATTGGTTTCCAAAATGTAACAGATACATACAAAAAAGCATTACATTTATCTACATTGTCCAAACTCCCAACTTTATTAACTGGTTGTATTAATTCGTATAATACCAACAGAAGCATGACCATGTTTTGTTAAACTATCGACTGGATAGTCATCACTGTGTACTAGGTCAGTGCAATGAGTTGTCAAATATCACTTTGCATTTTCGCTCATTACTCGGTCATTTAACATTTATTTATGTGGTAGGTATCACCAACACCATTGACTATACCCCTTTTGAAATGTCATTGAAATAATTTTTCTTTCAAATATTATAAAACGGACGAAATAGTGTAAAACTGAAGGAAAATTTATCAAAACGTGCTTGGTCTAATAATTTGTTCCAAGGCTGTATATATAAATGTATATAGATGCAATAAATGCAGCTTTATCCACATGATATGGTTGGAGCCTGGTTTTTAAATCGTGTCTACCATATTCAGTCTTTTCACGTTCCTTTATTTTTCAATATTAAAGAGGGGGGGGGGGGGTTAGTTTTGGTATAGAGGGCGCTGCACGAAATCATTTTTTGAGAGATGATTTAAAACTGAGTATAAAATTTGAAAGAGCATACAATCATAATGTCAGAATAAACTTTATTTGATCCTTATCGGT
Source organism: Echinarachnius parma (assembly GCA_037951105.1). NCBI lineage: Eukaryota > Metazoa > Echinodermata > Echinoidea > Clypeasteroida > Echinarachniidae > Echinarachnius > Echinarachnius parma. Next base: position 41,768 of record JBAMJV010005131.1, on the reverse strand, counting down.
TCAGAAACGGCCAAAAAAACAATAAATATATCCGATCGGAATAAATCTGGTCGCCAGATTTATTCGATGATTTTTGAAAAAAATTAAAAAATGCTTACACTTATACTATGTATGAAAAATGGTTAAACCTTTTTTGTTTCAATGGCTCTTTCTTAATGATCACAGTCTTTTGATGACTTAGTTGTTTGTAATTTTCTTTACCTTAAGAACATGGTCGTGGAGTTATTACTATTCGTTTGTAATGTTATTGTGCAGATTTCGGTTACTAAAGCTCGGCTTTTACAAAAACTGTACTACCCGTTTAAGGCTTTATTCCCTGTATCTGCTACATTTTTAGAAACCAATTCAATGCCAAGTGTGATATCATGAAATCAAGAAACATTAAAAAGGCTACCATTATGAGGTTCTAACAGCAAATTTAAAAGCATGATCTGTTAGATTTAAACTAAAATAAACAAAATCCATGTATTTATCTGTGAACCTATGCATGTCGCTGAATGCTTGATCATGAAATATATACAAATATAAATTGGCGTGTTGCCACGACATATTTGTTCAGAAGAACATTATAAATATAATTGGTAGTATGTAAGAATGGGTGTAGAGGTTACGCGTTGGCATGTGCATGTATCTATTACCCATTGTGGGATGGCTTGTTGATATCAAATGAAAATCTGGTCCGGAGTAATTTATCTTACAAAATCACGATTTCTTTATTCGTGGGAAAATACATTGGAGACAGTAAATATATATGATGAAGGAAGTCATAATTATATTGCCCCGGTAGAATGCCTGTAAATTTAATGACATATTGGTAAAGTTGTATCTTCTAAAATGATTGCACATAATGTAATCAAGGCTAATATAAGATATTGCATCTTATATTTTGCATTTATCAAGCGAAATATGTATTATGTATGTTTGAGGACAAATCAATTCAAGTTCTAAACTTGTCAAACGATTGACTGTTCGCATGGCAGAGTCTGCCATCACCGTAGAAGTTAATTATTGCAAATAAATGCATGTGTTTGAAACTGTTTTTAATAATCAATCCATGGACCAGTGACTTTGCGCTCTCACAGTATTGAAGACTGCACGCCTCCGCATTTTAAATATCAGCCACCAGTCACGTTCATTTGCATATTATGAAAGCAAGGAACGCATCGCTTCTCGGTCCGCCACACCAGCTGAAAGATTCATGCAAATAATATTACTTTTCCAGGGGATATATTCGCGGAGTGATAATTCACACTGAAATTTATGTTATTCGCGAGTAAAGAACTTATGAACAGTTCCGAATGTAGTTTGTGGATTTGAGGAAGTGTCACTACACTGTTTCATATAATACCTTGTAGTTCAGTGGACAGGCCTAGGTTTGATCAATTCTCAGAGGCAATTTCAAGCAATCATTGGACAGCTCGCCTGATAAGGAGAAGTTTTCACAATATTCATGAACAAATGCACACATACGAAGTACTTGCCAATAGCGTACATTGTATTCTCTGCTTGATCGTCTACAGTTTTGTTAGTGCACCCAGCAAACCCAGTGGACTTCATAATTGGGCGTTATGACATTTTCATCTTATAGCAGTCAAGTGGATTGTGCGAAAAAAAAAAGGAATACGTTGCTTCAAGTATGTTGATGTATATGGTTCCGACTATGGCAAAAGACGAACACGGTCCCAGGAAGTGGTAGCAACAAGGTAGGGTTCAAAATAAATTATTATAGAGTTAACGATAGTGGATTGGAGAGAAAGAGCGAAAGGAAAAGATGCGATATAGAGGGGGGAGAAAGAGAAAAAGGAGGGGGGGGGGGGGGGGTGGAGATAGCCGGGAGACAGTGGATAAAAACTATATGTCACAAAATGGAGTGAATTGCTTTTTTAGCATTAATTTTCTCAATCAGCGCGTGGGAAAAAAATCTACCCCCTTGTAACCAAATTTAGTTTAAAGAGAAATCCTTCAGTTTCAAAAAGCGCAGAACACGACTCCACAACCATCATCTTCTATATTAAACATATTTCTATCATGATAGATATAATGTGTGCTAAACGAAAATCAAGAATTCAGCAAGTTATGATATCAAACTAAAATGTATTCATCTTTATTTTATAACTCACAGCATAGCAATTAACAAGTTGACAAACAGGACCGCGAATGAATTCCGCCACCGGCAAACTACTGGGTCCACATTAAAAACAAAATCACTAGATGAAATAAGAAAATAATGGCTTAATACTATAGGATTTCTCGGTCAATTTTGTAAGTTGGCCACACGAATTCATTTGTGTGAATTCAATTTCGCCGATTTTGTCACCGCAGCTGTATTATGCAGTTCAAATTCGTTTTCAGCATTCGAATTCACATAACGATCATTTGAAAACATTCTGTTTGCGTTCGATTTAAAACGTGTTTCTATTTCGTAAAATTGTCATTCAATTTAAAGCCAGAAAATTCGTGATTATGTAACACCGCCTTCCGTGAAATCCGTTGGCGAAATTGAATGCAGATAGCGTGTTTTTTCAATTGAATGCTAAAAGTGGTATATACACCACTTGACCGAACAGCTAAATCGCATGAACAAAATGCAATTTTGAACCACAATTACACACCTTTAGCTCAATTTCGCGAAATTGAATGACACGCTTATCAAAACGAATGAGAAGCTTACGAAATTGGCCGAGAAAACCTATATTATATCAACACTATAAAACTATTTAATGTCATGTAAACACGAGGTATGTTGGCAATGCATACAGCCGCTATTCATAAGGGTCATAAGCCCTAGAACATTAACCCTGACAGTAGCCCCTGGACCTTTCATTCCCAGAAACAATACCCCTACGTTACTGGTACCCACAGAGGTGTATCGGGTTAATTTCATAAAGGAGAATTTACCCGAGACACCCCCCCCCCCCCCCCAACTTTACATTTCCTATGCCATTTTCCCCATCAGTCAAAGGATTGCTTCAATTTTGACTTTCTATGAATAGCTTGACAGAAAGGGAATACATTTACCTGATTATAAGCACATGATCAGTGGCGCAGCCCCTGTTTAACTATCGGGGTCCGGTGAATGGGATTGTGGTCGAGCATGATATATTCATTGCATCTTCCTCTGTGATGTGTTGTTTGGTCAATTGTTCAATGTATTAAGGCCACATAATTGCATTTGTTTTAGTATAATATAAACAAGTTAAACACAGCTATTGCAATATGTCTTCATTAATTTTGATTAATGTGTCATTTTCTTTGCCAAGATTTCATTACTTACAATAATGCCATGCCAATCTCTTTTGCATATATATATTTTTTTTACAAATGCCTAATATATATTTTTCTTGTTTGTATTAGCATATTCATGATAAGTAAATGCCCCATAGTTTTCGCTCTGTCACAGCTATCTAGAGGAATTCATCAATAAATTATTCTTCCAACATGTCCAAATAAATTATGAAATGCACACATACAAACTAAATATTGGCTGATGTTGTTTTATTTGTTAGTGTTATACCATGTACATTACCTGTTAGATAAAACTCAGCTTTCTCAACTTATATCAGGCCTATCGTATTCAGGCTGAATGAATTATGAAAACAAATATTTGAAAATGCCCATAAATCCCACTTAAGTAGTTTTTCCACAGATAAAACTAAATCTGTAGATGGTTGCATATTTGCTGTTCGCTTAGTCACGTTTTTGTACTATAGTCATACTGCATTACCCCCCATGGAGTGGGCCAAGTGTTTGGGGTTGGTGGCTTGGTGCTACTGAGCCTGAGGTGGATTTGCCTTTATTTAAAAAAGACAACTTTGGAACCAACATAAACCGATCACACTTCATGAATATACTTTGCAAACGCACATTTTGCTTGTTGAACAGAATGCATTTCAGTGTGGTAGTTTACGGGTAACCTGGTGTATGCACGTGCGTCCAAATAATACATTAATTAAGATGCTCTTTTTTTAGTATGCGGCATTTGCACTAGCGCACCCAGTCGGTGAAATCATACTTCGCCTCTGCATTTAATAAAGCTAGGATTGCCTGTAACAAAACGGTTCACCGTATACAATTTGAAATAGCAAACAATTTACACATTCTTCTATTCGTCAAAGGAACATACAAACTCACCATATATAACACGGAAACCTCCGAATTGTATTGCTCACGATATAGCCTTGCGATGTTTAAAACAGTGCCAACATTCCATGGTGTGGAGTCCAGATCGACCTGCCTGATTTCAATAATTTGGCAGGTGCCAAAACAAAAATCAAAATTCATTTCGCATCTTCAATGAAACAAATATTACATTCATGTTGGTTTCTAATATCATCAACACAAACAAATTAAGGTGTGTTAAGTATAAAATGTAGTCTTATACAACCTCAGTGAATTCGCAAATTGCAAAGTTTACCAAAATAAGCCCAATGGGGAGCATAATGTCCTCATTCCCTGGTTTTGTCATATTAACCGATGTTGCTACTACTTTAACATATCTTATTGGTAAAATGTTGACGATAATTACCCCTTTTTGTTAGTTATCAAGGTACATTTATGGATAAACGTAATAAGCATAGATATAACTTAGCATACTCAAATAGCCGGAAGTCTAGATTCATGATGATTTCCCATTATCCCTTACACATTGCTAATTTCAATATAGCAGGGGTAAATAGCTACTCCATGGCCTCGTTACAAAAAGAGATACAATCGATCGTAAAATTGCAATTAATGTAAGTCCGATCATGTGACTAAATGCACAAATCTGATTGGTTGAAATGCGAAAATGTTCTGACTTGCAATTAATTGCAACTGTACAATCGGTTGCATCTCTTTCTGCAACGGGGCCCATGACATATAAAAGCGAAATATATAAATATAATAATACAATGATTTCTTTTTGTAGACAATGGTAGACGAGCTGCCGGCATACATACACACTCATTATTAACTACCATATGCAGCCATCATAGACAATGAGATTTGTACGTTAGTCAACAGACTTGGACAGTTAAAGGAGTATTAACGCTTATCGATGATTAAGTTGTGATTTAGAGGAAAAAGGACTTTGAGTAGCTGCAGAGACTCATAGTTGTCAAAACTAAACAACGTTTGCTATGAAAATCCATTTAGAAAACGTCTGCGATGTTTATTCGTAAAATTCAATAAAAAAAATGCAGATCACAGCAACTTAATTTTATTAACGATTTTACGATGAAATATATACAGAGGAACATATTAACAAAAATATATATAACGTATTATAAATACGTAGGATAAAGATGGCGGAGTGACGCGATTTTTGAAGCTTGCTTCCAAACACTACTTCTCTACGTCATCACACAGTGAATTACGTTATCGCGTAGTGACCTAGAAAGACTTGACCAATCATCATGCTATGAAGTGCGTATACTATCGCGCCTATTTTCCTGCGCACTGTCCTAGATTTGATCACGCTTATGAGAACAATGGGATCCATGGTGACGTATGCATATAAACTTGTTTTATTGACCTCGATCCGGTGACGACGCGTATGAACTGCTCTGTGATTGGTTTATGTAGTTCCCAAGTAGCCCACAATGCAACGTAGAGAAGTGGTGGTTCCGGTGACAATAAATCGCGGTCACTCTGGTAAAAAGCATAGAAGTATGAATAAACAAACCAACCCGTTTATAACTAGAAGGCTCACTTATCGCGCGCAAGTCACGTGTCCAATAGACTTTGTACATGGGCAACATGACGGAGTGACCCGATTTTTGAAGCTGTAAAGTAATACCACTAGACGTCATCGCGTAGTGACCTAGAAATACTTGACCAATCATCATGCTTTGCCGTGCGTAGACTATCGCGCCTATTTTCCTGCGCACTGTATTAGATTTCATCACGCTTATGAGAACAATGGGATCCATGGTGACGTATGCATATGAACTTGTTTTATTGACCTTGATCCGGTGACGACGCGTATGAACTACTCTATGATTGGTTTATGTAATTCCCAAGTATCCCATAATGCAACCTGCAGTGGTATTCCTTCCGATTACCAAAAATCGCGGCACTCTGGCAGCAGTGACACCCCTCCCCCCCCCCCCCCCCCCCCCCCCCCTGGTAAAAACTAACACTTATCTAGGTCAAAGGAAGAAGAATGCCAAGACAGCCAATAAGCACATCCGTGGGCGCGCTAATACGCATTAATCGCGTATGTGCGCAACTGCCAGCGCGTTGGTGCGCACTCAGTTATAAATGCGTCTTTGTTATTGTATGCGGAAAAAACAATGACATTAAGCGTATTAGATGCGGCATGGTTCTGGAGGCTCATATGGCTTCATCAATTACGATTGATTTGATGTCAAAATTTACGAGCGATTTTATGAAATATTAACGAGATTTTCACTTATTTTGTTATAAGATGAACGCAATCCGTGATATTTATGAGTGATATAAAACAACAAACAAATGTGCTTGATTGTGATAGGCAATCTATCACAAGACTATCACAAGAAGCCCATTCGTTAGTAAGCAAATAATTACCGTAGGTGAAGGTGATGGGACAAACTATCACTTCCGAGGCGATCTGGATGTAGCTATCTTTCCGAAGCAAAGCTGAGGAAAGATAGCGTATACATTCATATCGCCGAGGTAGTGATAGTTTGCCATGGCCTGAAACCAAAATGTGATTATTTGCTTTATATTCCACATCAATTATTTTGATCACAAACGACCAATAACTAACACAAAGGGCTAACAAGTTTGGAATATTGAGCAATTGATCGAGTCTTTTATTTTAATTTCGTCAATCCTGCACATGAACAAGATTTATGATTAAATGTCAAATACGCTTATACCATTGTCTATTAAGCGTAGCTGCGCGTAAACGTTGCGCACCAGCGCGCTACCTTTCTGCGCACTAACGCGCGCTCGCGTACTTGCGCGCGAACAATTGAGATAGTTCACAGTGCAACGCACTTTCACCGAATATAGTAGTGAGTGCAACGTACTTTCACAGTACACAGTGTAACGAACTTTTCTTCTCCCATCTATGATGGGCGAAACTATGTTTTATCACGTGATTCACTTTTGACCAATCGTAGAGCAAGATTCTTAGTGTGTGAAATATAATTGTATATAAACACTTAACAGTATAATGAACGTTGTAGAACGGCTTACACAAACAAACCGTTGTACTTGGGCGTTTTGAGTGAAATCGACATAGAACTGAAACAATTCCACACAAATATACCTTACCACAATCGGACAATAACATTATTCATTACATTTGAAAACTCAGTGTAAGTTTCATGTCGATGTGCTTAGACTACATGACGTTTTACGCTAACACAGGTAGATATCGAAGCAAAAAAGACACATCACAATACCATCACTCAAATTAAAGACATTATATATGTAAGCAAACATCTTGCTTGGTTGCTTGTCAGTTACATCCGTCAATCCATAAGTATACTTATAAATATATTGGTTATGTTGCAAGAAAATTTGCGTCTATCCAAAGGATAATGCATTTTTTACATTTTCTCATTCTACTTGAGAGTCTATACGTATTGTGGAATTGTGAAACTATAATATATTTTGCATTGTCAATGTTGCATCTTCATAATACCATCTGCACTGCTATATTTTCTTGCCAAATAAGCATACATGTGCAAAACGCAGCTTCTGAGCTGTACTCTTGGTCTTTGGTTTAATTTCGATTTTAATGTAGTATGTGTGTTTTTATAACTGTTAAAATAATGCTGCATGTTTCGTGCCGGTTTTACAGTTTAAAGAAAACTAAAGTCATAATAAGTCCTCAATCATCCTGTATTTGAAATATGAGGCATTATTGTAATGATGTACTGTTCTGAACCGTGATAGCTGCCAATGGTGTATTTCCATGATTGTACACTTGATATGCATGTAGATCATATCGTTGGAAGAGCCAAACGATAATGAAAACATACACATCATAATAAAGGTATTTTTAAATAAATGTGATCATAACTGTAGAGAAAGGAGCAATACATGCTTATTTATTAACGTATTAACTAATACACACGACTTTAGCTGTATTATTGTCTGGTTAAGCATTGATTATGTTATCTCATCGATATATTTGCATACTTGTGTAAAGTTCAGGTGGATTGGATTTTATAGAAAAATATTGTGAATCCGATCTATCGCAGAACGAAACTAAATGCCAAATGTATGGGATGATTATAAGTACCTTTTTTTAATCAGCGTAGATAATATATGAAACAGTCATAAACAAAGTACTTAGCACGACATTGTGCTAAGTAATGATTTGTTATATTCTTTGGTAGAGTGACTAACTAACGCATACAGAGTTCAGTTAGAAAGAACCATAGCAGGGTCGTACTGGGAGTGGGGAGGGGATGGAGGGGGGGGGGGGGGGGTGGATATGGGGTTAATGCCCCGTGCACACCACCAACAAATCTGATTTGGAAAATAATAGTAAAGTCTTAATGGTGCAGAACTGTTTAGCCTTTTCTTATACAACTCTGTCCCCTGTTAACATGCACAATGATAATTGGTAATCTACCAGGAAATTCTAGCTATACAGGGTGTCTCAGAAAGAATGCAACACCTACGATCGTTAATTTCATAAACACCATCGACTAAATGTCATCGTTTTTTGTTTGATTGGGTAGAACATTGTTTTTCCAACAAAATGATACCATGGTCATTGATTTTGGGTAAGGCGTTTAGATTCTAGGGCCATTTTTCTGAGGCAATGTCGTTTCCTAAATTTGCTACTTTTCGTCTCCAGCGATCCTCTGAACTCTGAACACATTCTCGCCCCACAGCCTCCCATAGAATTAGTTGTACAGAACCTCTCCCTTTGATATGGAAGACAATGCGAGCCATATCGTTCGGGGTACTCGAGTACGCAACAGTGTCTTCCTTATCAAAGGGAGAGCAGTCATGCGAGTCATCTGTACAACTAATTCTATGGGAGGCCTTTGGGCGAAAATGCCTCAGTATTCCGAGGATCGCTAGAGACGAAAAAGTAGCACATTTAGGAAACGACATTGCCTCAGAAAAATGGCCCTAGGATCCAAACGCCTTACCCAAAATCAATGCTTATGGTATCATTTTGTTGGAAAAAGAATGTTCTACCCAAATCAAACAAAAAACAATGACATATGATCCATGGTGTTGATGAATTTAACGATCCTAGGTGTTGCATTCTTTCTGAGACACCCTGTATATGCTTTTGTAAGTCAACGAAGCAAAAATACCACAAGTGGGTCCACCATCACGTTAGAAAAGTAGAGGTGAAATACTGCAAGACCAATATTTATGAAACCACAGTAGCTTAGTTCGAATAATATTTTGGATGATAGGACTTATGAATCATCAAAAAGCTGTCTTAGTCGCTATTATTTTCAAGATAAACATGGCCAGATTAAAGTGGACTTCCACACGATTTCAAGCTTCTAATGATTGAAAGACAGATATTCTAGGTCAACAAACACAATTTTGTATAAATAAAGTATGATTGTGGGTTTGATCGGACCAATACAATGCTCGATCATGAATAGTTTAGTCCACGATGCACCACTCAACCGTGCCTTTGAGCATTACTGCATTGTTGAACCGTTTGAAAATACTTGCCTGACCGAAATTGTAACACGTTTGGCTTTCATTGGAATTTGAATAGACACAAAGTCCTGTAAACGTGGTTATTGAATTTGCTGGCTCTGCATGACCGGCTATTATGAATGACACATGCAGTGATCACAATGCAGTGGCACCGGATTCAAGCCTACTCAAGAAATTGAGCAAAGTGAGGGTGCTACATAAGGGTCTCATGATTGTGTGCAGTAAATTAAATTATTTCCTCAGAGTTAATGACATTAGAAAAATCTCTTAGAAATCAACCAAAGAGAGTCAAATCCTGAAAATATTCAAGCACATCCCTATATTTATTTCCAATATGCTGTATTTTGTTTTAACTCGTCCGGAATTCTCCTTTAAAGCAGAGACGGGGATATTTCCCCTCCATCTGGTTGGGAGACCAGTAATACAAATTAGTAACATTCACACGTAGCCTTTTCCCTAAATGCCAATTGCTAATGCCCACCAGGTACCTCTGACATCTTGTCACCCTGTTTTGAATGTTTTAATTATAAGTACGTTTATGTGGTATATGTGTACCGTGATGTGTTATAACCGATCGGACACTATATCAGAACTCAAGACAATCTAGTTTTACAGAATATGGTTTAACTTTAATCACTGCTTCAAATTTCAGACATCCATAAATTCTTTTGAAATTTCAAACCAAGTGTATATATCAATGAATTATCATGTCTCACATATTAGATTACAGAGGGTATAATTAAATGCTTTAAACTTTCCAGAGAGAAGACAACACATTTAAATACTTAGTAAGCGCTGCGCGAGAGTTCGCAGTGTTTATGGTGCACCAATCAGACCGTAACGGATGAACGGCCGCAGAGTCGCGTAAAGTCTATATCAGCATACAGTCCTCGCTATATGCTGGTGGAATGCCGAGTGCCGGAACGTCGAGGAATCAGCTGCGTTGAAGCCGAGGTGCTTGCGCGAAGTGAGCAAAGTGAGGGTGCTACGTAAGGGTCTCATGATTGTGTGCAATAACCGGTGTCCCGTAGTACATCTGTCGACTGACCGTTAACGAGTCCCTGTGCCACTGGCATTGACCGTACTGGTTTCGCCTCACATGCCGCACTAACCGTTGGAAACTCGCCTTCCTGCTTCCGTGTTCATGAATGAAGGTGTGGAACTCTGTCACATGAGAAACATGAATCTAGCAACAGACATCCGTTTTCCCGCCGGTTTGCACTTGCTCGGCCAGCCCCCTGAGCTGCCTTGTTAGCCCTGTCGCTACTCGGTGCCTCGGCTTTCGGCTCGGATTCCCCATGTTGCCGATTCTCTGCATCGCTTTCCCATCAATCCTGCTTTGCATCTGCCTCCGCTAGTGCCGCTCCCAGCTTCTGATCCCTGGGGCGCTGTCGGCAGTCGTTTGAGTAGTGGCCCACTTTGCCACAAGTGAAGCACTTCCCAGTCCTTTTCCTCGGAGCCTCCGCCATCTTGCTCTCCCCCTTCTCTGCACCTGCTAATTTAGGAGAAAATTTAGAAGGCTTTAGTGAACGGTCATTACGCGGTTTATTACCACCTGTCGTTGAGATCCACCCTGACCTAGCATCAATGTACCGATCTGCTACTTCAGCAATTCCTGCTATGCTTTTAGCAGTGCTTTCCTTTATGAAGACTGACATCTCCCTGGGACAGCTTCTATGAAATTGTTCGATGAGCACTAGATCTCGTAGATCCTCGTAGCTCTCCTTGCCACCTGCAAGAGATAACCATTTTTCTAAGTAGGCTTGCATCCGGTTGAACAACTGACTGGCACTTTCGCCAGACTCTGGCCGTACTGACCGAAACTTTTTCCTGAAACCTTCACTATTGAGCTCAAAGCGCTGCAGCAATGCTGCTTTCACCTTGTCATAATCCGCAGCCTTGCGGTCAGACAGTCGCGCATACGTTTGTAACGCTCTACCAGTCAAAAGTGCGCTTAAAGTTGAAGCCCATATCGCAGGCGACCACTTCTGCATGCGCGCATGCAGAATCTATTGAGGTACGCATCCATTGCATCCTTACTTTCATCAAACACGGGCAGTTTAGGTGCCCTCAGGCTGCCCGTAGGTTGCGCATCTGCCGCATTACCCTGCGCGTTTTGAAGTCACAAGTTTTCTTTCTTTTTCTCTTCCAACTCCAACCTCATCTTCAGCAACTCAAGTTCCTCCGCCCGCTCATCTCTGGCTCTATTGCTTAATGAGCTCTCTCTCTTGCTTAATGAAATCTTTCAACTCATCTCCCACAAGACCAAGGGTTTGCCCAATGTTCAATAATTTTTCGGTCTCCATTTCCGGAGGTAATTCCAAAAACCTAATTCAATATTTAATTTTAGTGTATCTTACCAGTTTGGTGATGACCCAGCCCAGCAGGTAGCACGTCAGTCCACTGTTACCACTTGACTGGAACACAGAATGCGTCTATCTACACTATAAAGATAAGAACAGTTAACCAGAATTATTTTTCACATTAGTTGCTTAGCAAAACAAAAATATGTGGTATTTCATTCATAAGTATTCAAAACCAAGTAACAATACAAGAAATCTCAGTAGTTTTTGTTTATTCTACTGAAAACGGTCCCTTCGTGGTCGCCAAAAATGTCACCCGATCGGACACAATATCAGAACTCAAGACAATCTAGTTTTACAGAATATGGTTTAACTTTAATCACTGCTTCAAATTTCAGACATCCATAAATTCTTTTGAAATTTCAAACCAAGTGTATATATCAATGAATTATCATGTCCCACATATTAGATTACAGAGGGTATAACTAAATGCTTTAAACTTTCCAGAGAGAAGACAACACATTTAAATACTTAGTGAGCGCTGCGCGAGAGTTCGCAGTGTTTATGGTGCACCAATCAGACCGTAACGGATGAACGGCCGCAGAGTCGCGTAAAGTCTATATCAGCATACAGTCCTCGCTATATGCTGGTGGAATGCCGAGTGCCGGAACGTCGAGGAATCAGCTGCGTTGAAGCCGAGGTGCTTGCGCGAAGTGATCTCCAGATCGGGAGAAGAAATCGGATGAAGGAGTCGGATCCTGAAGTCGGATGCTAAGTCGGTTCGTGAAGTCAGATGCTAAGTCGGATCGTGAAGTCGAATGCTTAAGTCGGATGCTGAAGCCGGATCCTGAAGTAGGATGCTAAGTCGGATCCTGAAGTCGGGTCCATTACCCGGAGGGACACGCCGGGTCCTTAATCCGGATGCAAGGTCACCAGTTGTGGTAAACGCTTGTAGGACGTTGTCGTGCTGCACACCGGGCTGGCGAGTCACCATCAAAGGGGTTTTCCTATTTAACTTCTACACTTTCAGAAATTTACAAAGGCATCCCGTGGTCCACTCAATCTAAGCCGCCGCACACACGTCCGTCTGGAGCAAGATATCAAATCACTCTGCCTTACTGCAATTAATTTACGCTCATCCACGCACTCGCAATTTCCCGCCCCGATCATACAGCCAATCAACGCTTTCACCTTCCTAGTCTCTAGGAAACCGCACAATATCCAAACCCACGTGATACCGAGGGCCCAATCACACACGATACACGGACTGGCGACCGACTGCCACGTATGCTACCCAATCACGTGACTCGATGCTACTAGTGTAATACTCAATCTATTACGCAAGCAGGGACTAGCGAAAGCTACGTGGAGGTCGTCCTATTGTTATCACGTATCCCGCTGCTGCCGTAAAGCTCACTATAATACGACGCAGGTAGGGGCAGCGCACACTGTACCGAGTTCGACCTATTGTTGCCTAGCAACAACGAACTTGAGCTATAGCAGGCACCAGTAGCAGTGAAACAAATTATTTTTCTGCTCGGCTGGTGAAACATCTCATGTGCATTATGCCCCCTACCCACCAACCCACCCAACCATCTCGCGGGTCAAGTTGGATACGCCACTGAATATGATGTTCCCACAAGAATTATTTTGAAAATAAATCCACTTTTACACGTCTCGACTGAAGAGGTTCACAATAGATTAAATTGGGAAACATTAGAAAATCGCCGAAGAAATCATATGCATGTAATGATGTATAAAATTGCGTGTCCGGACTACTACCCCCTGGACAACCACCCCCGGACGATTACCCCCCGGACAACTACCCCCCTAGGACAATTACCCCCCGGACAACTACCCTCAGGACAACTACCCCCCAAGACAATTACCCCCCAAGACAATTACCCCCCAAGACAATTACCCCCCAAGACAACTACCCCCCAAGACAATTACCCCCCAAGACAATTACCCCCCAAGACAACTACCCCCCAAGACAACTACCCCCCGGACAACTACCCCCCGGTCAACTACCCCCCGGACAATTACCCCCCGGACAACTACCCCCCGGACAATTACCCCCCGGACAACTACCCCCCAAGACAATTACCCCCCAAGACAACTACCCCCCAAGACAACTACCCCCCGGACAACTACCCCCCGGTCAATTACCCCCCGGACAATTACCCCCCGGACAACTACCCCCCAAGACAACTACCCCCCAAGACAACTACCCCCCGGACAACTACCCCCGGTCAACTACCCCCCGGACAATTACCCCCCGGACAACTACCCCCCGGACAATTACCCCCCGGACAACTACCCCCCAAGACAACTACCCCCCAAGACAACTACCCCCCGGACAACTACCCCCCGGACAACTACCCCCCGGATTATTAATTAAAAAAGCGGTGATCGGAAGAATAGTCTGTGTGTGGGGGAGGGGTGAGGGGGGGGGGGGGGGGGGGCTCAATGAGCCTATCCTTGAGCTTCATGGAAGATAAATAGTTAATTATTACATATATTAAAAGGTTATGGTATGACAATACATTATTCTGAAATCAGTGACCGGATACCTTTTGTTATACGCTCTGTACAGAGAGTTTGTTCTGCGCGGAAGAAGGCGACACTGTTCACAGTTGGCTTATTTACGTATTTATTTTATATATGTTTATTATTCCTTTTGTTTGAGGGAAGGCACACTTTACGTGTTTCTTTTAATCCCCTTTTCATTGTTATTGTTTGTTTTTTGTTCTTCAAATTTGTCTCCCCCCCCCCCCCCCCCCCCCCCCGTCACTGTGCCAATTAATTTCTAGTCGCAGGAGCATTTTACCCTCTGATTGTCCAATTACACATGCACGCTTATAATTTATATGACAATCCTAGACTAACATATACACAGGCATACACACACAATCACACGACAAAACAAACACGCGCTTACACACACTCGTCCAAACACACAGACATGCAAAATACACGCGCACAATACAGCAAAGGACACAATACTTCATCATAACATCATTAAAATGATTACTGATTTTTATTTATAAGAAATGTTTTCTTGTTAAATTAGCATGCAAACATAAACTTTTTATAAAATTACATCTATATATTATATTATTGTATCAACAAGAACATGATATCTACAGACAATTGTAAAAGATTAGGACAATTACAAGCATAATTCGAATGAGTAAAAACATCACCCAAACGCTGTCAGGTTTGTTTTAAAGGTACCGTTGAGTATTGGTATTTCCCCCAAGTGCCCCCGATATCTTTTGTGAGATAATGAAAGACTGACTGACTGTCATATCCGAAGGAACATACAATTTTAATGACAGAATAACCTTTATTTGAACAGAATCTGTTCAGAAACGGCTGAAATATCTATGAATATATTTGTATTCAAAATATTTTTCACCGGCAATCACCGGACGATATTTAGACTTTTTAGAAACAATTTAAGAAATGCTCGGAGACTGCTTGAAAAAAAAATCAGAATAGGTTTTTAAAAAGTCGTTGATCATATCTCTATTGAATCAGTATTTCAACAAACATTAAATGCACAATTTTGTATGAAAAAATGCTAGACCAATATTTTTTTAAATAGCACTGTCTTGAGTTGTAGCGGCTATTTTTGAATGATAACAGGGGTTTTACTTAGTCGTTTGTAACATACTTTTCGAGGCTGGTGAAGTTTTAACTATTAATTTGTACTGTAATGGTGCAGGTTTTGGTTACTAAAGTTAAGTTTGACCAATACTCAACTATCCCTTTAATATACCGTTCTATGTCTGAATAATATTTTAAAGTTTCATTGAAAAAAAAAGAACCACTGCTTTCCTGGTTAACAAAATTAAAAGATGCGTCGTTTACAACTGACGTTAAATTAACATGCAAACATAAAACTTGATCATTATTCGAATAAGCAAACCCAATACCCAAACACCATCAGGTTGGTTTTAACATAACGTACTGTGTCTTTTTCATGACATGGAAAATAAAATAGGAAGCGATTTTTGATAACGTATCAAAACAAAATGTATACACCTGACACATGTATCTGCTTTCTCTGAGGTGAATTATATAATATACAAAAGAAATTGTCTTACTAAATTATAAACAACATGTATGCTAAATCTGAACATGTAGAGTATCAGATCTTGCTAAAAATGCTATTTGAGACTTTAATCTTTTACTAAAATCATTGTAATTAAGACATCTCTGAATGATATTTGAAAGTTTCATTAAAAAAAAACACTGCTTTCCTGGTTAAAAAAGCTAAAAGATGCGTCATCATCTATACAACTGACGTTAAATTAACATGCAAACATACAACTTGCTAATTTGAATAAGCAAACCAAACACCATCATGATGTTTGAAAGTTTCATTAAAAACGAACACTGCTTTTCTGGTTAAAAAGGTGAAAATATTGCGTCAGCTTTTACCAAGGACACATGAAGTTTATGAGCGTTAAATAACGCTTTTGAGCTGGATCTTAGATATTGTCATACAAAGGGGCATTTGAAAAAATCTAGCCCTATTCTATTATTCTTTTATCATAAGCTGAACAGCACGGTAGAAGAGAAACGAGGAAGCTCAAATTAATTATTGTGGAGTTAGACACCTTACAGTCATCCCTTTTACTCTCATCTCCACTCTAATCAAATATATCATCACGATCATCACTGTCATTATCAAGTCAGAATACTAAAAAGATTAGCCATGTATACTGCAGTTAAATTGCGAGTAATTGACAACAACGTTCAACTATCAACAAGATTGATGACATGTATAAAGGTGGGTCTGTGTATCTGTTTATTACAGGGATAATTGAGTTATTTGTCCAGAAATGGCTGAAATATCCCTAAATATAATTTAATGCAATGATGTGGGCCCCTACATTTATTTCATAACTTTGAACCAGCCGTTAAATTGGTTTTTGTTTAAATGCTTTCCTCTTTTCAAAAATGTACAAAAGAGGTCTGTAAATAGTTTTTGAATATTTCTCTACCTAATAGCTATTTCAACAAAACATCACATGCGCAATTTTTTTTCTTTTTCAAATGGCTAAAACCAACGAGTGTTAGAGAGCACCCCCTTAAATTTAAACGGCTCTTTTCTTTCAATGACAACGTGCTTTTTACTTGGTCATATGTAATTTTGCTACTCCTTTCGAGCATGATGGAGTTATTATTCTGAGTTTGTAATGCAATTGTGCAAGATTTGACTACTAACGCTTTTGGCCACAGTTATTCAGTTTACTATTTGAACACTTTTCGTGTGCATTTGATTTGCCAAATAAAATAACAATCAATAAAATTCCAAAAAATAAAATTTTTACCAAAACTTTACACTCTTCACCAGAACTCAATTATCCCTCATATTATCCTGTATATAACTTTAAGTTTTTATATAAAAGAATAAGTTTTCGTTAAAATACTTCTAAAGGACAAACAGTCCATACATCTTGTTGTAACTGATAATTTCAAGGGCTTAAAACAAGAACTGTCTATATGTCCAAATATGCAATTTAGTCAAAATGCATTTGAAAGTTTGATTGCATGCATACAATCATAAAAGGTGGAGTAGTTATGTGGCCCGGAGTGGCATAAACTTATAAATATTACTTGGTCAAATGGCATATATGTAGGTCATGACCTTTTGACCCCATTAAGGGTCAGAAAATTACAAAATGGACATAACCAGTTCTGAATGCAAAGTTTTGTTTATCAAATAAGAGATTAAAGTGGACATATAAGCAGCCGAGCCATTCTACATGGCTGCTGGCATGTCAGTCATGATCCTTTTCACCGGGGGGGGGGGGGGGGGGGGGGGGGGGGAGTGTCTGTCCTCATAGAAAAGGGGGTATCATGCGTGACCAAGGAATTGCCAAAAGCACCCTAAACGAGTATTTGCGTGGTGCAAAAAATACACCCTAAGTAAGTATGATTATCGGTAATTTGATACCCTAAGCAAGTAATCAATTTTTTGTAAGCCCCTAAGCAAGTATTTTTGATACCCTAAGCAAGTAATCAATTTTGTGTAAACCCCTAAGCAAGTCATAACTATATTTGATACCCTAAGCAAGTAATCTTTTTTTGTAAACCCCTATTAAAAGCAAGTGATAACTATTGTTGATACCCTAAGCAAGTAAGTTGAGTTTTTGAGACCCTAAACGAGTAATTCATCTGCCTAAATAAGATACCCTTTTTCCTGATTTTGGGTGATTTTGAGACCCTATTCGAGATACTCGAGTATCTCGCCTGATCGTAGAAAACCACCCTAATTACTCATTTTCTTGTTCACGCATTATACCCCCCTTTCAATGAGGACAGACCCCCCCCCCCCCCCCCCCGGGCCTTTTCATGGCTTAGATGTTCAATTATAGCTCGCATTATCTGGTCTTTCATTTTAAGATTCAAATATACTCAAACCCCAAAATGAAGATTTTATAGAAGTTTAGGACATAACTATTTCTGGCATGAAAAGTGAAATGGCTAATGGACATACAAATTGCATAGACAAGTGTCGCATAGATTTAAAAAAAAGGTGCTACATAATATATAGGACATCTAGACAGTTTTGGCTCACAGATGAAAAGGTAATAATTATGGACATAAACATTTTGGACTACCCCTATATCTCTTACATGTTTTTGCACACACACTTAAAGGGGAAGTTCAGTTTTGGTAGAGAGCGCTGCACATCACAATTTTTGTGTGAGGTAATGAAAAACTGCGTGTCGAATTTGAGCGAACATGCAATTTGAATGGCAGAATAGACTTTATTTGGTCAAAATCGGTCCAGAAACGGCTGAAATATCAATAAATATGTCCGATCTTATAATCATTTGGGGCCCAAATAATTAGATGATTTTTTCCACAAATTAACATTTTCTAAAATTTTCCAAAGCGTTTTAAAAATAGTTGTTGATGATGTCTATATTTAATCATTATTTTAGAAAAAAGAATGGTTAAAACCAACGCCCTCTTGTGTTTTAATGGCGCTTTTTGAATGATAACAGGCTTTTTACTTAGTCGTTTGTATTTTTGTATACCTTTCGAGCATGGAGGGTTTGTAAATATTAGTTTGTAGTGTTACTGTGCAGGTTTGGGTTACTAAAGTTTAGCTTTACCAAAACTGAACTGCCCCTTTAAATGAATATACAGTAATTTGGTGGACTCAATTTCACCAAAAATAGACACAGACAGTTCTAGTGGAGGTTGTGGGATACGCCCCTGAGGAATTCTACATTGTTCCTCCCCAAATAGCCCTGGACAAGACGAAGGATGCGCCGATTACTTTCGGCGTATCTCCTCTTGGGTGGGGGTGGGGCCATCCCGGCTTGAGCCTGCGCGATCACCACCTCGTTCATGGATTGCTCTCCCTTCAGGCAAGCCAAGAACCGCCAGAATGATGGGTGGTCCGCCCCCACCCCCACCTGGAATCGTCGGTGCCACCCCTCCACATGGTTGTTGGTGCGGAAACCACCCCGCAGTGTAACCTGGTGCATGTTCCACATTCCGGGCGAGAACCTCGGTGCCTGTCTACCAGGTCCCCCTCCTTGTGCATTCCTGCGTACCGGTCGTCCAATGTAGCAGTCCTCGAAGTAATCAAGGATAGGTTCAAGTTCGGGTCGTGCAACATCGGTGAGCTCCTGGAATGCCTCTTCGATGTGATTAGTTGGCACAAGGGCCAGAGCTCCAATCATCCGGCAGTGAATGCAGAATTCCTCGTCATTGGTGTACAATTCTTTGAGGCCTTCCAGTTTGATCTGAAATGAAACAATGTGATAGAGAAAATTAATAAAATGATCCAATTCCTAAGGCTAAAAGACCTAAAACTTCACTTTAATTCTGTTTGTGTATAATGGACAAAAATCGTTATAAACGAAATGATTCCCTATATTTAATGTAAAAAGCAAGGGAAACAG
This sequence comes from Echinarachnius parma, assembly GCA_037951105.1. Classification (NCBI taxonomy): domain Eukaryota; kingdom Metazoa; phylum Echinodermata; class Echinoidea; order Clypeasteroida; family Echinarachniidae; genus Echinarachnius; species Echinarachnius parma. Next base: position 21,910 of record JBAMJV010005131.1, on the reverse strand, counting down.
GACATATATATAACAAAATTGAGCAGGATATGATTACTTTTTTCATTTGATGAGGGCACTAATTACCCAATGATAAGTCAATCAATTTGTCTGGTAATCCTTCACTTTAGTTCATGGGAATGTCCCCCATAAAAGAGTATTTGTGGCTTGATGGTTCACAGTGCAATTCACACTGTGAACCTCAGTGTGCTTCGTGGTGTGGTCAAAATGTGAATCTCTGGTATATTCACAGTATGAATCACAATGGGAATCACACTGTGGCTTACATTGTGATTCACACTGTGCTCACACCATTTCAGTGTAGTTCACACTGTGAGCCACAGTGTGTTTCCCACTGAAAATGCCTGAAATACTAAGTGTGGAGCGCACATTAATTCACAATGTGATGCACACTGTGAATGAGTGTGATATATCCAGCAGGGAGGGGTGGTTTCTTGGTCCAATTTGTAAACCCCCATATAAGTAAAACATAATTCTTTCACATTCTAAGTTGCGGAATCGTGTATATATATATTGTTTATTGTGTTACATCATTCTAATATTGAAGTATCAAAATAAGGCTATATACCCTTTCATGTATCCTTTGGCAGAGGTGAAACAGGCATCCCTTCACCTCTGTTGCCGGGAATGTATGTTGGAAGGCATTCTTCGCCGCCATCTCGAAGTCCATCATGACCTCTGCTGGACCTCCTCGCTGCCTGATCACTTCGAGAACACGGGTGTACAGTAGGATGGCACAGCGTGTTATAATGAGGCTAAACGAAGTTTTCTATTCAAGTCTACCGATAGAGGGCGCATGAGTTTCCAACTCGCTCGGTAGATGCGATCAACAAAGCGATTTGACAGCATCGTTTGTCGCCCTCTCTATTTGGCTACATGTTTACTCAATATGGCGATATGTCTCGGTAAGTCAATCTTGACATTATTAGCTTTCGTTTGATACCAATTTTGCCATATTTTGTTTAATTTTTGACATGTTTTTTGTCATCAATAAAAAGTGATTTTTTTTCGTCCTTACGATAGAGGTTTTGGACATAGTCTTCTTCTTTGCTAGTTCCTGACTGGATGAAACAATGTTTCAGCTAGATTTTGTTAGATATGAGTCGTTGATTATCTGGTTGACCGTATAATGTGAAAAATGGTGGGATACATGTGTGATTTCGGTGAATAAAAGGCAACTGAAATCGGCTAAAATCTCACTAACTAGCGATGTTTTACCGGAAGTTGTGAGGAACTTGACTCGAAACCGCGGGAAATAACCATGGTTACCGTGGTAAAGCCGGGAATTCTTCCGTAGCCCGAGAGGTCGCCAGCGACGGTTGTTTTCTTGCTCAGTCCCATATGCTCAAATTCGTGTGGGAGTGGAAGCGGAATGCATTGTAATTTGTATTTGTAGTTCTATTTGCAATTACTAATCATCAACGACTGTTCAGCATTTAGATGAGGGTAAGTTGTAGATCTGAACCTAATTTGTATTCCTCGATTCTTGTTGGAACAGATAAAATCGTGAGTTTATTTTCATTTTTAATATTTATTTATTCTATTTTCAGTTAGTAGAATAGTATTTTAGTAATAGTATATAGTAACCTTTTTTTCCTTTCTTATCTAAACAGGGATTCCTTGGATTGGAACCTGGCCTGATGGCCATCTGTCATCTGTTTCAACTTTCATCTTCCGAAGAGTTTATCTTTGCCTTTGGGGATTCTACTGTACGTGATTTGGAGGACAGACAATGTTATTCAGAATTTGAACCAGAACTTGTCTTCTGAAGTCAATGTGAATTTTTTCCTGGCGCTACGGTACACACCTTTTTTTTATGAATGTTAAATGATGGACAGAGAATGAGAGATGGTGGACAATACTTATAATAACTAGTAACTGACTGTGTCTGTATTGCACATTACCAGGAACAAATAATTTGGAATTTGGGAAAGAGACCAGCTTCATTTTCGCGAACTCTTCAATATGCAGTTTTTCTTCGGACTAGTATTATTATTCGCTGGATGGGATTCATTCAACAGCCAAAGGAAATTGTTTTCTTGCATACAATTTGGAACTCTTCCTGATAAAACGTACTTCACATAATATTTTATCTGCACCGGCGGTAACAAGAAAAATGCCAAAGAAACTGTACCAAAAAAACTGTTTACAACGGAAAAAAATAAACTTATTGGTAAAGGATAGAAAGAATGACTTGCATACATATATCAGAAAGGGAATACGCAGCGCATCAAGGCCAAGGGCAAAGAAGTCTGCAGAGGTACATGTATGTACACATGTACATCGCTTTGGTTTGACATTCCCTAAGTGGCTAGCTGATCCTAAGGAACAAATCGCCATGTGCCTGACCTGCACCCATCAAGCACCTGATGCTGCCAACCTCCTGCATCATCCACCACGACATCCAACTCTTGCCAGCGATCGTCCAGCGCAACTCCAACTTGCAAATAACCATCCACCTGATGCACCTAACCATTGCCCATCACAGGTTTATGGCAATCACTAGTTGCCCAAGCAGGTACATTTTGTTTCTAATTCTCATGATTATGTTGTAATAGTCTTGGGGTCACAGAAATCTTGATTGATGTCCACAGTGAAAAAAAATAATGATCCAATATTTTCTTGCAGCCATGCCTCTTCTCAAATTTGTTTTCAGTACATGAAACATGATTTTATTGCATTTTAATTTGAAATATCTTTGATATTTATCATTTATCTATTCTAATTAGAAGGTATGCATAAACATTGTTATACAAATATGTGGTTAAACTGCAAAAGAAGACAATCTTGACAATATTTTTTAAATTTATTTTTCATACTATCAGGTCCCAAGAGTGAAGTTTGTACACCTTGACCATCATTCAACATGGCCACCTGATACAGCCAACCTGCACCCTCCAAAGTCACCTGATGCTGCCAACCTGCATCATCCACAACATCGAACTCGTGCCAGTAATCGTCCACTGCTAGAGTACCCACGTTTACCAATATCCATCCACCACAGGCACCCTATGCACCCAACCATTGCACACCACAACCACACCACACCAGGGCAATATCTGACACTTTACAGGTGCACGTTTAATATTATCAAGAACGGATACCCAGGAATTACAGAAACAGACTGATTGTAGATTAATACAAAAAACTTTCATCGGTTACAGAGATTCAGATGAAAAATTTACAGCTTCAACTAACCTTAAATTAGGGAACGAAAGCTCGTCAGTCACTAATTTAAGGTTAGTTGAAGTTGTAAATTGTTCATACTTGTAGATTGAAATTCCATAAAGAATTGAGAGACTCAATTACACCTGAGAAAGATGCATCAACAAGATATGCCAATCTGTTTCTTAGCCACCTATTTATTGTGCACCAAAGAGGCTGAGGTTGAAACAAATTGAACTTAAATGAATTTAATAATATTTTCTTTGCAGTGTATTTCTATACCAAAATCCATTTTCTGTGCAGGAAACATCTTTTATTTCTAAGTTTTAAATAAATGCATTTTTAACACATTGTTCTGTTTGTAGTTCTGCACAATCTGTAGTTTAGGTAAGTGACAAAAATATTCATCGTTGAATATTCCACTGGAAGGGGATACAAAGCTACAACAAATCAATATTTTATTCACACCCAATGATCAGAATTATGTTTGTCAGGCTCGTCACCAATACTGTTTAAGTAAAGTCTCATGTAAACCCACATTATGAGTAACAGCATTAAAAACAAATGGAAAATTTAGAAAACGTATCAAATATAACTTGTTTTCTTTCAAAGACCCAGTTCCAATCATTTCACTTCTTGATAAATTTGTATAAATGCAATGGTGGATTTTTACTGATGCATGTATACAACTATTCCTTTAAAACGCGTGGGGAATTACATATTCAGACACAAGAACATTTTTATAGATGTCATAGGAAAAAAGCTAGTTCATGGCCAAACTTCTTGACGAGCTAGGAGATGTTTTCCTCACACGTAAATCTATATGAAAAAGGTGTGTTCTTTTTTTGTTGAAGTTCTGACTAGTAGAACAATGGCACAACTCTGTAGCTCAATTTAGAGTTCAATCTATGAAAATGAAGATGATCATTCACAACCTTTGATTTCTTTTTGTGAATACTGGTAATAGGATTTATTGTTATTTTGAAGTGATCACTATGACTGATGAGTGATGAATCATTGATGGTGGGGAGGACGATGGATGATGACATGATGATTGTGACGATGACGTCGATGATGATGTCGATGATCGTGAGGATAATGACGTGATTATCGTTACGATGACGCGGTGGTGATGATGATAATGATGATGACATGATGATTGTGACGATGATGTTGGTAATCATGACGATGGCGTCGATCGTGACGATGATGCTGTCGATGATGACGTGATTATCGTTACGATGACGGTGGTGATGATGATGATGATGTTGATGGTGATAATGATGGTGATGTTGATGATGCACGATGATGATGCATGCTGATACTTGATAATGATGAAGATGTTGACAATGTTGATCGTGATGATGACGATGCCAGTAACGATGTTGATGATAATGATAATGATGTTGTTGATGATGGTTATGACAATTAACTGTATGGCAAAAATAAAATTAGAGATTATAGTTCCAAGTAACCAATTTCACTGACATACAACAGAGTCATTTGAACCCCGGTTCAAAAATATATGATATAAATTATATAAAACAAATAATGAGCTTTAACAATTGAAATTTACACCAAATGATTATGAATATCTACCCCTCTGATCCTGAAGAAAAAAAAATGGAAAGAACAATCTTCTGGAATGGTTTTGTAAGAAAGTTCACTATTACAAAACTAAGTCTTATGTATTTCTTTGAAACAAGATGTTACGTAATAGGGTGGCAAATTACATTACATAGCCACAACATATAGTTCATAATTTAGCACATGTCTTACTCTTTCAAATGATACCTCACTTACAACCATATAGCACCTTCTAATGATTTTGTACATTTTTTTAGGTAACTGAAATATAAATTCCACTCTGTAACTGAATTAACATATGCTCAGCAGTATGTAGTAGGCCTACTATACCTAGAAATGATGAGTATAAGTATAATACATATTATTAATTGCTCACATGCGTGAGAAGCCTTTGTACCCAGGTAGCAAGCCAACGTTGGACCAACGTCGGAAACTTGCAAACTCGTTGGAACTCGTTGGACGTTGGACAATCTCGTTGGATCAACGTTGGACCAACATCGGTAACTCGCAGTGAAAAAGAAGTTGGACAATCTCGTTGGACCAACGTTGGACCAACATCGGTAACTCGCAGTGAAATGTACGTTGGACAATCTCGTTGGACCAACGTTGGATCAACATCGTTAACTCGCAGTGAAATAGACGTTGGACAATTTCGTTGGACTAACGTTGGATCAACATCGGTAACTCGCAGTGAAAAAGACGTTGGACAATTTTGTTGGACCAACATTGGACCAACATCGGTAACTCGCAGTGAAATGGACGTTGGACAATCTCGTTGGACCAACGTTGGACCAACATCGGTAACTCGCAGTGAAAAAGACGTTGGACAATCTCGTTGGACCAACATTGGACCAACATCGGTAACTCGCAGTGAAATGGACGTTGGACAATCTTGTTGGACCAACGTTGGACCAACATCGGTAACTCGCAGTGAAAAAGACGTCGGACAATCTCGTTGGACCAACGTTGGACCAACATCGGTAACTCGCAGTGAAATGGACGTTGGACAATCTTGTTGGACCAACGTTGGACCAACATCGGTAACTCGCAGTGAAAAAGACGTCGGACAATCTCGTTGGACCAACATTGGACCAACATCGGTAACTCGCAGTGAAATGGACGTTGGACAATCTTGTTGGACCAACATTGGACCAACATCGGTAACTCGCAGTGAAATGGACGTTGGACAATCTTGTTGGACCAACGTTGGACCAACATCGGTAACTCGCAGTGAAAAAGACGTCGGACAATCTCCTTGGACCAACGTTGGACCAACATCGGTAACTCGCAGTGAAATGGACGTTGGACAATCTTGTTGGACCAACGTTGGACCAACATCGGTAACTCGCAGTGAAAAAGACGTCGGACAATCTCGTTGGACCAACATTGGACCAACATCGGTAACTCGCAGTGAAATGGACGTTGGACAATCTTGTTGGACCAACGTTGGACCAACATCGGTAACTCGCAGTGAAAAAGACGTTGGACAATCTCGTTGGACCAACGTTGGACCAACATCAGTAACTCGCAGTGAAAAAGACGTTGGACAATCTCGTTAGCCCAACGTTGGACCAACATCGGTAATTCGCAGTGAAATGGACGTTGTACAATCTTGTTGGACCAACGTTGGACCAACATCGGTAACTCGCAGTGAAGAAGACGTTGGATAATCTCGTTGGACCAACGTTGGACCAACATCGGTAACTCGCAGTGAAATGGACGTTGGACAATCTCGTTGGACCAACGGTGGACCAACATCGGTAACTCGCAGTGAAATTGACGTTGGACAATCTCGTTGGAGCAACGCTGGACCAACATCGGTAACTCGCAGTGAAAAAGACGTTGGACAATCTTGTTGGACCAACGTTGGATCAACATCGGTTCCTCGCAGTGAAAAAGACGTTGGACAATCTCATTGGACCAACGTTGGATCAACATCGGTAATTCGCAGTGAAAAAGACGTTGGACGATCTCGTTGGATCAACATCGGTAACTCACAGTGAAAAAGACGTTGGACAATCTCGTTAGACCAACAGTAATGAGTGGACTCAAGTAGAATTACAATCATAAATAGAAGTGCGCCATCCCCGGCGAATTACCATATAGGATCGATATGTATATTATCGGGTGTCAAGAAACCATGTATGATTTGGGCCATCGATCTACAAGCAGTTAATAAAGTAAGCTTTCAACTATACTCGTGTGCCTACTTGTATCATGGTGTCTGAAGTGAAAGTGACTGTATGTCTGATTCGATTCGCCATGACCTGTGTTGTAGAAATGCTAATTTGAATCCATTTTGGGAGGCGAGCTTCACGGTTGATGTGTGACCGGATATACCATCCAGAAAACGCTTTATTGAGAACTGTACTGTTCGTTATCAACGGTGCATAGCTAGTAGGAAGAAAGAGCTCCAGAAGAGGCAGAAGCGATACTATGACCAGGGTGCCAAGTCGCTGCCAGTGTTGAAGTCTGGAGAACGTGTGTACTACCAAGTGGGAAAAGAATGGAAACCTGGCGTAGTGACAACTCAAGATTCAACGCCCCGCTCGTACCACATCCAGAGTGAGAAAGGTGGGCGGTATCGCCGGAACAGACATCATCTAAAGAAGCGTCGCGCACCTGAAGGTAACATCCATGTTCCAGTAAACGAGGAAACGGAGGTCCCAGAAGCGTGCTGGAGTGAGGTGAAGCCGCCCTCGCAAGAACGTGACAGGCGCTACCCACTTCGACGTCTCAGACCCCCGGATAGATTATATTTGTGATAGAGATGAATACCATTTAGGGCAGAATAATCCCTTGGTATCATCTATGCGTTGGGTAGTCCACCCTGGCACTAGCACGTTAAACCATTTTGCATTAAGGTAAATGTCGGTCTTACATAGGGGATGACAACCGTACGAAAGGGGCAGAATAATCCCCTGGTTCCATCTTCTGGGTGTCGGGTAGTCTACCCTGACACTCAAGTTTGTAATTTACCAGTATTTATTATTGTTATGCCAGAGTTACACATGGCATTTCGCCTACTTGTATTATATTACAACACCAACGATGGATCAACATCGGTAACTCAAAGTGAAATGGAGGTTGGACAATCTCGTTAGAGCAACGTTGGATCGACATCGGTAACCCACAGTGAAACGTTCGTTAATCCAACGAGAATCCAACATTTCACATCTGTTGTTCACTACATGTAGCTGTTATGTTAGAAAAGGTAATTTTTTTACTCGTAGCACAGGTGGTCAAAACCCCCTTGCATAATAAAAGGATTTAAAATTAGCTGCTGAAAGCAGGATGTATGCCATCGTTGGATCAACGTTGGTTCAACGTTGGATGAACGTTGGTTATTATTCATGAATATTCATGAGTGGTTATCATTGACTGCAAAAAGCATTAATAATCATGTTATTTGATTGTTCAGAATGAATCCAATGTTATTATTTACTCATTATTTGAAATATATGTAATACATTTATCTACAAAAACATTCTAAAGGTTTGTTTCCATGATGTATTTGTGTAAATTCTTAAAACTTTATCCAAACATTCAACTTTATCGAAATACCAACCATCAAACAAATATTAACACAGAAGCTAGGTTATATAAAGCTGAGTGGATGATGTAGATGTAGTGAGTGTAGGAATAGGAATAGGACTATATGGATAGGAATAGGACTAGGAATAGGGTTAGGGTTAGTCTTAGGTAAAGGGAAAGCTAGGATAGGATGTTCTAGATATCACCAATAGGCGTGTCACATGAATATTAATTTAATTTTTTTAGTACGGTGAGACGTTGGTCCAATGTTGGACCAACGTTGGACCAACGTTGGATCAACGTTGGACCAACGTTGGAGAAATGTTGGTGAATTACGCTGGACCAACGTTGGATGCTTGTTGGAGACATGTTGGATGCTTGTTGGAGACATGTTGGATGCTTGTTGGATGAGTGTTAGAGACATGTTGGATGCTTGTTGGAAATATGGTGGATGCTTGTTGGACACATGTTGCTTTGACGTTGGATCAACGTTTGCGTACGCCCAACCAACGCTGCTCCAACGTTGGCGGATACAAAATACCAACCTTGGATCAACGTTGGAAAAGCGTTGGTCCAACGTTGACAAATGACAACTTTCCAACGATGGACCAACGTTGATCCAACGTTGGTATTTTGTTTTCGCCAACGTTGGAGCAGCGTTGTTTGGGCGTACGCAAGCAACGTTGGTCCAACGTTGCCGGACAACGTTGGACCAACGTTGCCGAAAAAATTGGACAACGTTGGTCCAACGTTGGACCAACGTTGGCTTGCTACCTGGGTAATGCATTGAACGTTACTATTGCAATCCCAGTGAAGACATTATTTGTATTTTCACTTTTTTCTTGTTCAAGTCATGTTCGATGATAACAACATACACAATAATACGTATGTGGGGCAATATAAAGCCGTTTATTCCGGGGGTTACGCACCCGAAAGTAAAATCAGGTGCGTGTTCGTTCATGGCCAACTACATGCAGAGCACGCTGTACGTGATAATCGCGCAGTACATAGAGAATCGACGCAGAGCAAGAGATGGCGTGGTATCCCCCGGTTCGAAATGATCGCAAATCGACCATGTCAATTATTTGCCGAAGTCTCGTATGCATCGCCTAGTATTTTGCTAGTTCCTGACCGGATGAAAAAACAACCTTTACAGAAAGTATGATATTCTGCTAGAGCAATATCTATAAACAGTAGTAAGTAATTAATATTTTGGATACACGGAGAATGAAAAGTGTTTTTTAACGAAAGAAATTACTTTTCAAACTTATTTTTTTCACAAGTTTTTATTCCTATTTTTACACATTTTAAAACATCAATTTTTACGAGTTGAATACCATATTACAATCTTTATAGTTTAAGCTTACACTTTGTGGCAAATTCATGGTCGGAAAATTAATTCTGAGCACACAGGGAGAAGGGGAACTGGGCCATGTCGTAGCTCATTATAGGCATTATATGCAATATTTTATGCATACGACTTGCATTGATGCAAGCGATTCACAACGCGTTGCATGTATACTGTGTAGGAAGCTTGATCTTTTGTTCGCATTAGCGCGTAGACGCAAGGCACAACATGATCCTCGTAGACCGCATGAACTGTCCACAGCTGGAAGAAAATGTTGGGTACAACCTTAAAGGTCCCATCGGCCAACCAGTGGCCATATTCATAAAACCCCGATAAGCTAGTTGGTTGATCAAATTACGATTTCGATGTCCGCTAGGCTTAACTGGTATTCACAAAAGGCCGATAGGCTAAATTCGCTATCGTAGTCAAGGCCTGGCCTAGCATGACAACTCATCTGTCTAAATTCCACAAGCATTTGGTATTCCACGACATTGTTAGTCGAAATGCGAACAATTACAACAATAGATCTGCGGTGCCGACTAAATGCATTGAAATCTATTTATGCGGGACGTTCTGAATAGAGCTTTGTTGGACTTACAACAAAGGCGTGAAGTTGAATGACGACCTAACACCCAGCTAATTTTTTCTTATTCACCAAAGCCAGATAGGACAAATTTTAGCGACACTGGACCAAAAATTTAGAGGTACTCTGATGTACCTCTAAATTGCTAGCAAGTAACAATCTGCCCGGTTTTTGTGTGTATATATGCGTGTGGCGCGATCGTGAACATGGCAAGAGGAATATTCGAATAAGGGATATTAGAGATTTTTTTATGATAGCGTGATGTTAGTACAAAATAGTACATACTTTTCCGTGTTTGCCCTAGCATCCTTGCACTTCAGCAATAACATCTTTTATCAGCTTAAATTACATGTTTTTATCTGGAGAGTAATTTCCCTTTATTTGTCCTTTTGTGACATATTAGCTTACTTTTGCAGTTCGGATTGATTTTATGTGATTTCAATTCTGTTTTGATGAATCTATCTATATATAATATTATTTAATGCAATTTCGTTTCTGTTTTCACTCCAATAGTTTCCCTTGTCATGCTATCATATTATAAGCGTGGCGGAGCTTGATCGTAATGAGGAGGGAGATGTATTTGGTTTTACTTCATTGGGGTGGCTATGAAAACATGTGCTTACACGTGATCCCTCCACCCCCCCCCCCCCCCCTACAGTAACACCCTTACATTTAGGAATTATAGCAAGCTTTTTGTTTTGGACACAAGTTACCGCCCCCCCCCCCCCCCCCACCCGGTTTACCCCAGATAAGACAATTATGTTCTACTACCCCCCCCCCCCCCCCCTTACTGCATCATGTTGTAGAACACATAAGACGCTTTTATCATTGGAACAATAAGGAACAATTCGTTCATTCACACGTTCGAGTAAACAGCGCTTTTATGCGATGTCAAACAAACTTGCAACAGATGGAATGTTACCATGACAGCCACGATGAATAAATTAGATCATCCGAGTTGTTAGCTTGTTATCGGTATGGTTAGCAGTGCTTCTTGAATTACGATTTAGCAACCCGCTACGAAGATTTTAAATGGCTATTGTATTACAGGGCTTAGACGCTCGTTGATTGGTCGATATGGTAAGGGCATAGACAGCGTGCAAAATCTACACACATTACTAAAGACATATCTATGCACGTGTGTGTTGTGCACTGGTTTGTGAAAACAAAGGTGATCACCCAAGCGAGTTGTGTGAGTTCCCCGCTAGTTATCGTCCAAAATGGCATTTTGGCAAGGAGATAAGGCCTAGCTGACAGATAGACTATCGGGCTTTTATGAATATGGCCACAGGTTTCAGCTCCGTAGAGTAGTATTGACAGAACAAACACTTTGTAAAGTTCGGTCTTTGTTTTTGTTCTAATTTTTGTTGATCGCCAGATGTTGTGCAGTCTTTGGACTACGCCCATTGCTTTCATAATGCGGTGCTTGACATCTTCAGTAGTAGATCTGTTCTGGCTCATTATTCCGCCTAGGTACGTGAACTTTTCTACTTGCGTTAGTTGTTTTGCGTCTATGGTGATGTTTAGTTGTTTGGTCTCTTTGCTGATGATCTGTGTTTCAGTCTTTTCGATGTTGATCTTGAGGCCAAAGCTCAAGCTGTTTCGATGGACTTGGTCGACTAGAGTTTGGAGGTCTTTCTCGCTTTCAGCAATCAGTGCGATATCATCGGCAAAACGCAAGTTGTTGATGATTTGGCCTTGGATGGTTGCTCCAATGTTCATGTCCTCTAGTGCGTATCTCATCACTAGTTCCAGTAAGATATTGAACAGCTGTGGAGACAGAACGCATCCTTGCCTTACACCTGTTGTTGTTCTGAACCAGTATGTAGTTTCTCCGTTTCCTCGCACTGCACTGAATGACCTCTGGTACCCATAGTCTAATAGCAATTTGTGTGGATTTTTATTATTATTTTTATTATTGGTGTCAGATTATTCAGTAATATCTGTAAAATGTTCTGCAAAAATTTGAGTAAAATATAAGGACTATAAGTACTCCAAAATCAAGTTCAAAGTCACATTTATCTTATGTTTTAATGACCTTTTCGTATAGTAAATTATAGCATATAAGAGTAGTAATTAAATTAGTAATTTCCTTTTAATTGTACTAATTGTTGTATATATTAAGATGTTTTGTTGTTGAACTGCATATACTAGCTTCTCTTTATGAACTAAATTCATTAATTTAAAAAAATTGGTCAAAATTGCCTTATTGGGTGTCGTTTACCACTCGGAACGTATGTGACGCGATTAAAAATGTAATTCTTTTTATTTCCTTTGTTTTTCTCAGAATGGGGTTTCTAGGTGAATGGGCGAGACATTTTACTAATAGTGAGAGAATGGAATGATGAATTGTCTCGAAATTTGATGTGCTGCCTTGTGAATGTGTATTCTACAAGTTCTGTCATTTTGTTTTTGCCAACAAATTTTAAATTTTGAAAAATTAGTCCATTAATATACAGGGTGTCTCATAAAGAATGCAACACCTAGGATCGTTAATTTTATCAACATCATCGACCAAATGTCATTGTTTTTTGTTTGATTGGGTAGAACATTCTTTTTTCCAACAAAATGATACCATAAGCATTGATTTTGGGTAAGGCGTTTGGATCCTAGGGCCATTTTTCTGAGGCAATGTCGTTTCCTAACTTTTCTACTTTTTCGTCTCCAGCGATCCTCTGAACACTGGGACATTCTCGCCCCAAGGCCTCCCATAAAAAAAGAAACGCATGACTGCTCTCCCTTTGATAAAGAAGACAAATGTTGCATAATCAAGTACCCCATACGGTATGGCCCACATTGTCTTCCTTATCAAAGGGAGAGCAGTCATGCGGTTCTTCTGTCTATGGGAGGCCGTGGGGCGAGAATGTCTCAGTGTTCAGAGGATCGCCGGAGACGAAAAAGTATCATATTTAGGAAACGACATTGCCTCAGAAAAATGGCCCTAGGATCCAAACGCCTTACCCAAAATCAATGCTTATGGTATCATCTTGTTGGGAAAAGAATGTTCTACACAATCAAACAAAAAACAATGACATTTGGTCGATGATGTTGATGAAATGAAGGATCGTAGGTGTTACATTCTTTCTGAGACACCCTGTATAATGAGCTAAGCTGAAATTTGATTGGCCAATAACAAATTAATTAAAAATATTAAAAAAAATATTTTTTAAAAACTAAATCACAAAAGGGAGTGCCATTGAACCAAAAAATGCATATGGCAAGTTTGAAGGGAATTGAATGGTAACTTTGAACAGGAGGGTTATCTCATTATTTTTTAAAATGTTTTTCTTTGTATGCAAATTAGCTGTAGGTGTCATATTACACATTTCTGACAAAAGACTTCTTGTTGCATATACTGTATAATCAACACATAATATTACATTTACACTGAAATTCAACAGGAAGCAGAAAAACAACATTTAATGATTATTTTTGTTTATAGACTATGGGTCCCCCCTAAGGCCTTTAAGAGATCTGTGATTTTGCTGGGGAATCCAAAGAAGCCGAGAGCTTTCCAGAGACCCTCCTGCCAAACAGAGTCAAACGCCTTTGCAAAGTCGATGTAGCAGCAGTATAGGTCTTTTTTCTCTCTAGGTATTTTTCCACTATTTGTCTTATTGTGAACAGTTGGTCAGTTGTTGATCTCCCCGGTCTAAAACCCGCCTGAGCTTCTGAGAGTATTTCTTCAGATCTACTTTCGATTCGTCTCTGTAGGATGATAGTCATTACATTTCCTGCATGGCTAAGTAGGCTGATGCCTCTGTAATTATTGCAGTCCAGTTTATCTTTATTCTTATAGATTGGTGTAATGATAGCCTTCCCCCAGTCATCTGGAAATGTTCCAGTGTTCCATATTTTCTTGCAGAGCCGGTGGAAAATGCTGATCCCGATATTATATGGCCCCAAAAATGATCGAAAATGCAAACTGATTCGCTAACTCATTACACTGACCTTGTACACAGATATAACTTTCCAGTGCATAATTGCAAATCTGAACACTTCAATCGTAAATATAATTTTAACAAAAGGGAAATTCGAAAAAAACAAAACCTGTTCCACGCTTACATTGGTAATACGAATACAACAAGGTATATGAGAACCGATAGTTCAAAATAAGTTTTGTGGACTTTGAAAATACTACTAGATCCCTTTAATAAAAATATTTAAAATATCAAAGTCCACAAAACTTACTTTGAACTTACTTGAGAACCGATATAGATGCAAGTAAGTTTTGTGGACTTTGAAAATGTTACATGATACCATTAATAGAAATATTATAGGCCTATAGCTAAGAAATTAGCCAAAATTAAAAGTGAAATTCGAAAAAACAAACCGTGTTCTACGCTTACATTGGTAATTCCCCGGGGGGGGGGGGGGTACTCAGATTATAGTCGGATGGGGGTGTGCGGCTGAGACCTCCGAACCCATACCCACATCCAAGGGTCCTTTTGCTGTAAATAGGTACCCATGTCTAAGGATTTTTTGTGAAAAATGGACCCATGTCTAAGGATTTAAATGAAAAATGGGACCCATGTCTAAGGATGCAATCACCGAAGGATTCCCCAATATTGTTTACCCAAGTCGAAATTCCCATAGAAACCCATAGGAAACCCATATAAAACCCATAGGAATATCCTATGGGTTTCTATGGGTTTCTATGGGACCAACAGAAATCCATAAAATAAAAACCCATAGAAACCCATAGGACCCATAGAAACCCATAGGACCCATAGAAACCCATAGGACCCATAGAAACCCATGTTCCACTTTCCCTATTGAAACCCATAGGATCCCATAGAAACCATTAGGCCTATGGGTCTCTATGGGAATCCTATGGGTCTTGGTTCTATGGGAATTTCGACCTGGGTAGGCACCGGATTTATTTAGAGATGGGAGAGATTTAGGCATTTACAATGTAGGCTCGAGTATTTAGGAGCAAATCCCAAAATCCCGGAGAAAATGAGGGAGAAAAGAGGGGAAAGGAATAAATGAAAAAAGGGACCCATGTCTAAGGGTTTTGTTAAAAAATGGGACCCATGTCTAAGGATTTGTTTTTTTTATGAAAAAGGGACCCATGTCTAAGGATCGTTCTTGAAAAAGTCACCCTTCCCAGCGGCACATCCCGTATACCCAATATACGTGAGTACCCCCCCCCCCCGGGGGTAATACGTAAACAACAACGTATGTGAGAATCGATAGAGTTCCACGTAAATTTTGTGGACTTTGACAATGTTACTTGATTCCTTTAATAGAAATATTTCAGTCCACAAAACGAACTTGGAACTAACCTGAGGACCGAAAGAGCTCCAAGAAAGGTGTGTGGACATTGACAATGCTACTATGGACTCCATAATAGAAAAGGAAACCTGTTTAATAATAAGTGACAAAAGAGAGCATTTATGTTGATTCAGAATGTATAACCTACTGATCATTGTTTTGACTACAATCACAAAGCGTTCCGGAATGCTTCTCAATTTAAAGTTCAACATTATTTTGCAGAAATTTGAAGGGAAAAAAAATGAATCACTTCTTCTTCTTCTTCAGGTTAATCTGCCTCCTTCAATCCTGAAGATTCTTGCAAATACTGTGTGTGTGTGTGTGTGTGTGTGTGTGTGTGTGTGTGTGTGTGTGTGTGTGTGTGTGTGTGTGTGTGTGTGTGTGATACACATGGTGCGCAGGTGCTTATTTACAAAGTGCAAGTAAAAGTCTAATCCGGTGTTTACTTCGTTCCTTCCGTCAGGTGGCGACGGAAGGCCTCCACAGATGGCGCCAGGACAACCTCGAAGGGAAGGGCATTCCGCTGACGAGCTGTTCGAGGGAAGTATGACGGCTGATGTTGATCAGTTCTGGAATGTGGGATCATGTAGCAGAACAGTCGTGTGGCTCTTGTCGTCCGGTTGATGTCTGCTGTTTGGATGTACTGATTTGTGTTGAAGTCTACCAGCGAGTGATGCATCTTGTAAAGTATTGTGAGACGGTGGATTTCTCTTCTCTTTTGAAGGGAGCCCATCCAAGCTGGCTCAACATATCTGAGACACTACTGGTGTTGTGGTAGCGATTCAGTACATACCTAGCCGCTCGTCTCTGGATCATTTCCAACTGTTGTATGCATCACACTGTGTACGGGTCCCAGACGGTGCATCCATACTCAAGGAGAGGGCGTACAAGAGCCTGGTATGCTGTTGTCTTGAGTTGGGTTGAATGAAATCGAACGTTCCTTCTGAGAAATGCTAGGGTGTTGTTTGCCTTCTGACAGATGTTCGAGATGTGTTGTTTCCAGTTGAGGTCAGAGGTGATGGTTACTCCAAGGTATTTGGCCGATGACACAGAATCCAGAATTTCACCGTTCAGAGAGTACTGATGTATGGATCTGGTCTTCTTCCTGGTGACTGTTATTGCATGGCATTTCCTTGGATTGAGTTCCATCATCCATTTCCTTGACCAGCTACTAAGGGTGTTCAGGTCTTGTTGGATCAGCCTAGCATTTTCTGGAGCCTGGATGTCATGCAAACAGTCTAACTTTGGAGGAGAGTTGGTCGGGTAGGTCGTTTATGTAGAAGAGAAAGAGGCACGGTCCCAGCACAGATCCTTGGGGGTACACCGACCCGACTTCTGCATCAGATGAGGTACATCTATCCAAGACAACTTGTTGTTTCCTGTTGTGGAGAAAGCTGGAAATTCATTTGATGTTTTTGCCTCTAACTCCATAGAAATCCATCTTCTGGAGAAGCCTCTTGTGACCTACCTTCGCGAAGGCTTTGCTAAAGTCGGTGATGATTATGTCAGTTTTGTTGTTCTCCTCCATGTTGTTCAAGAGGTCACTGATGAAGCCAGTAAGTTGGAGTTCACATGACTTCTTTGCCCGAAACCCGTGTTGCAGAGGGTAGAGGATGTCATACCTACTGGCGTGGGTCATGCTGCTTGCAATGATATATTCCATCATTTTGCAGGCAATGCATGTAAGGGAGATGGGGCGATAGTTCCCAGGATCTGTTTTGTCTCCGTCCTTCAATATAGGAACCACATTTGCAAGGCGCCAATCATCTGGTACTTCACCTGTCTCGTAGGAGAGCTGGAATATTGCACGGCATTGATGGAGCTACGACGCGCGAGAGCTTGTGTAGTACCATTGCCGGGATCCCATCAGGTCCGGGAGCCTTCCCAACTTTGAGTTTCTCCAACATCCTAGTGATTCCCTCAGTTGTGATATGGATTTCAGGAATGGCATCGAAGGAGGAGACGTCTGGAAGTAGGTCAGCAGGTGGTCTGTCTCATTGGTGAAGACTGACTTAAACTGGTTGTTCAGTGCTTCTGCTTTGTCCTTCGGGCTTGTCACATTTTGGTTGTGTGTCTTCAGCACAGGATTCTGCTACGGTCTGATCTGTTGTTCTTCACAAATCTCCAGAACTTTCGCATTTCCTCGTACTGGTTTGAGTCATCATCAGATGTGAAGATAGATTCGAAGTGGTTCCAGTATGCTTGCCGTGCTTCTGATTGGATTCTGTGTTTCCGTTCTAGCAGTTCGTCCTCCAAAAAGAGAGGAACAGGGTTGTGTTCCTTCTCACATCCGACTGGCTTTCTTGTGTAGTCTATCCCTTCTCTTGATGAGTCGTTTGATGTCTGGAGTGATCCATGGCATGTCATGTTTACCACGCAGCATCTTCTAGGGAAAGTGTTTATTAAACACTAATACCGGCCTTAAACACCATACTTGAAATGACTTGGTGTTAGGATTGTGTTGACAGATTGACCTCGAATTTCGCCGTAATACAAACTTCCGTTTCCGGCAGGCGGTGTTAATTGTTATAATGTGAATATACTATCGCAGATGGTGTTGAGCTAGTGTTAGTGTTTATAGTCAACACTAACGGTAACCTTAACACCGTACTTGAAATGAGTTGGTGTTAGAGGTTTGACCTCTGTTTTTTGACGTATTTCCGGCAGTGCCACGTGGTAGCTGGTGTTTAGCGTCGTCTGCTAACCAGCCAAATGGTGTTAGTGTTGAGCCTTTATACGCAAAACTCCATAGAGATAACACTAACCCCCTAGGGGATCGAAATTAAAGTCATTTCAAGTTCAGTGTTGGTCATGTTGGTGCATGTTAGCGTTACTGTTAAAAGGCGGAATTTACAGGGGAATTATTCGAGCATTAATATCACAATCCTTAACTCACATTGTTGTGTTTTCGTTTGTCTAAACACTCTAATAAGTTCAGGGCAGTAACAACATAGCTTCATCTTGTCAGTACTACATTAGGAACTTGATACATCATAACAACTCTGTAGGTTAATCGTCATGATATAGGGTCTGAAAAATAAGAACAATCCTAATAAGACAATTGTGTTTTGTAGGTTCCGTGTTGCCCCTCTTGCCTCCAGTGTGGGATGACCACGTCAGATGCCCCACTGATTTGTGGACATTTTATTTATGCTGTGACTTTACTTGTATTTATTTGTTCACGTTTTGTTTCACTTATTTGATATTGTATACAGTTTGTATTGAGTCAAGACTATTATAACTGAGCACATAATAATAATTACACAACCAGAATCCTTATACAAAAACATGCTAACCATAGCATAACAATTAATATAATCTGACTTAGTAAAATACGCGTCTGTGATTGGCTGAACACGGTTCATGACAGGGGTGTCAATTTGGTATGACACTATGGCCAGAGAGTTATGACACACACCCGCGATTCAATCAACATTACAGCAATATCGTGTATTAGGCCCCACCACTGCTATACTGTATACACTTATGTAGCCAATAAATCTAACTTATAGCCACTAAATCTGACCTATAGCCACTAAATCTGACCTATAGCCACTAATGTGACCTATAGCCACCAAATTAGGGTTAGCTAGGGTTAGGGTTAGGGTCAGGGTCAGGGTATAGGTTATGTATACAGTATAGCAGTGGTGGGGCCTAATACACGAATATGCCAAAATGTACACATTAAGTGGTACCGCATCGTACCGCTATACCGTACCGTACGATAATCATTCTTCTCGCAGCTTCGCAGGCACCAAAATCAAACGATCAGCGATTTCCAGTACAATTTGATCAGATAATTACCTGATTAACACAATCGAAAGAAACAATCAACACATATTTCCGATATAGAAATGCAGTGATCGGAACATGTTGAGATATTCAAGTAGTGCGGAGAGAGGCAAATTACGTACGAAAATCGACTGTATTGTGCACAGGCTATGTACTGTGTGTTGTGTTGTGTTGCGTGATGTGTGTGTGTGAGTGAGTGAAAAGCCCAACGTCCACGAAACGGATTTTTTAGATGATAGTCACAGATCATAGTCGGTCAGATGATATAACAGTTGTTAACTTTGTTGTCGGGAAAATCATGGAATGTTTTCAATCCTCGGGATTTTAAATGCTATTTCGTGAAGAAAATAAGTCCCTCGACTACGTCTCGGGACTTATAATCTTCCCTAAATAGCATTTAAAACCCTCGGAGTGGAACATTCCGTGATATATCACCTCCACCACCAGTTAACAACTGTATAATGTAACCTTAGTTGCAAAGAATGGTCTATGAATTATGAGGAATTAATTTCACCCAAGGTAGAAAACGTACCATTATAGACTTCTCAGCAGTGACGCAATTAACCATGCTAACCGCTCTTCTATGAAAAGGATTGTTCTTCGCTGGGTCACATGTAAATATTAATAATTTTGTATTCTTCAGAGCTTGACTATTTTTGCATCGATAATGTTGTAATATTTAACAGGTCTCCACACGGATTTTTTGTCTAAATTTTGCGAATTTGTCTTGCCCAGACAGAAAATTACTTGCCCTAAAATATCAATGTGAAATAACATAAAACATAATTGGTATATTTAGCTTCATCTGCTTAGCAAATATTTTGCTCGATTCTAGATAAGATATGCTTTGTCTCCGGCAGTTGAACAGATTATTAGTTGCCCAATCGGGCTACCAAACTAGACCATTTGTGAAAGTTTACTTGTCCGACATCATTGCTTAATTGTCTCGGGTATTAAGTGAGCAATTGCCTGGATCGAGCGCTATGTACAATACCATGCAGGGCTGGTTATTTTCTGAATTCTTGCAAAATTGGTACTTACCTTTTAGACGCCTAATGTTTTTAACTAAACAGCCTGAAACTGACTCCTAGCTCAGGCTTAGTGTACATTAAATCATTCAATCTAATGATGAGAATGAGACAGATCATAATCCTGTGTCCATCGTGTTTATATTTTATACATCGTGATTCAGAATGATTACCTGGCCTGACACCACCCTTCGCTGCCACCCCCCCTCAATCTAATAATGAAAATGAGACAGATCCTGTGTCCATCGTCTTTATATTTCAAGCATCGTGATTCAGAATGATTATCTGCCCTGGCACCACCCTTCGCTGACCCTTCCCTGGCACCCCCCCCCCCCCTCCCCTCGTTTTACGGGGACTTGTTTATGTATTTATTTGATCTTATCATATTTGTAAATTGTTATTAATATAATTTGTTAGCTTAAACAAAATATACAATTGTATTTTGATTCCAGTCAACTTATAATAAAGCTATATAGAAGGTCTACGAGATAAACACTTTTGATATATTACTGGGGGAACAAAATTGTCATTTGTGTTAGCAATCGGGCGCCTTAAAGGGATGCCCTGTAAAGTGTCAGATATTGCACAAAACGACATTTGAGACTTCAAACCTATATCAATATCATTGTAAAATACAATTGAAAGATTTGTGAGAGTTTGAAAGAAAACGAACTCTGTTTACCTAGTTAAAAAAACGAATATTGAGTTCATATTTTATCACCGAATACTGATGGCCTGCCGTAGATTTGTCGCAGTAATAATCATCCGTTTGCGATATCCGCACCCGTGTATGTTTATCAATATCATTGTAAAATACAATTGAAAGATTTGTGAAAGTTTGAAAGAAAACGAACTCTGTTTACCTAGTGAAAAAAACGAATATTGAGTTCATATTTTATCACCGAATACTGATGGCCTGCCGTAGATTTGTCGCAGTAATAATCATCCGTTTGCGATATCCGCACCCGTGTATGTTTACAGACGGTACAGAATTCATGGAATTTGCGCGCGCTCGGCTCAAAGTTCAGTCGGGTCGGGAAGGTTTCCCACGCGCGCTGGCCGGACGTGTTCAGCTACAGCAATTGTACTTTTTATCAAAAGCGTTGCTAACGCTTTTGAAATAATGATTTTCAATGATAATTATCTTCATACTAAAGGGACATTTGAAAAAATCTAACCCTATTTTATTCCTCTCTTACCATAAGCTAAACAACACGGCAGAAGGGAAACGAGGAAGCTCCAAGTATTTTTCGTGGAGTTAGACACTTTACAGGCATCACTTTAACCCGCTCGGCCACAGATCATAATTAACCAGAAATCTGTGAAAAATCTAAAGTACATATCCTATCGTTATCTTGTTGGAATATGGTACGGAACTCGTTGTCGTACGGCCACTGTGTTTTACGCCCGAGTCGTCGGGTACTCAAACCGCTAGCAGAACGCTCTGCGCACATATACTGCGGCGGACTTTCGATCTTGGTTAGAAAGTCGCGCACGTTTCTTGCAAGTTTATTTCTGAATTTCACTAATAATAGGGAATATCCACTTAACTCGAATCGATCAAGTGAGTGGTTTGATTATTTACTTCTAGTTATT